>BMAO01006675.1:0-21997 GCA_019973975.1 Trichonephila clavata
TCAGAGGTTTTTACCGTCAGAGGTTTCTGGTAATGGACCAAACAAGTCTATGGCGATAGTTTCAAAACGTTGACCGTACACTGGAGTCTGTAACAAACCAGATGGTTTCTGATTTGATGGCTTGAACCTGTTGCACTCATTGCAATTTTTGATATATTCCTGAATGTATTTTCTCATTCCAGTGAAATAATATCTCTGAGAGATTCGATGGTACGTACCATCAACTCCATAGTGTCCAGCAGTTGGGGAGTCGTGGTATTCTTGAAGAATATTTTTCCACTCATGAGAGGGGATCACTAGCTGGGCTTCTTCTGATTCGGAGTCAGGAGAGTACCGATATAAAAGTCCTTGATTCATTATGTATCCACGTCTCGTCCAATTGGCGTAGTTTTCATCTTTCACAAGGGTTTCAAAGGATTCAATTATTTTCTTAATATCTCCATCTTTCAGTTGTTCCGCTCGTATGTCTGCAGTGCTACGACTAGGCATGTCGATAGTCACGCTACACACTTCACAGAACTCTTCCTTGTGTCCACATACGGGACGGGATAATAAGTCAGCTATGACATTTGCTTTTCCTGGAATGTATTCCATTTTCAGGTTGTATGATTGGAGTTGCAGAGCCCACCTTGCTAGTCTACCTGAAGGCGATTTTAAGGTGAGAAGCCATTTTAGGGGTTGGTGATCGGATGCAACGGTAATTTCTTGGCCCTCAATGTAACCTCGAAATTTGTTAAGTGCCCAAACCACGGCGAGAGCTTCTCGTTCGGTGGTTGAGTAATTTTTCTCAGCAGCAGTTAACAACCGACTTGCATACTCTATAGGATGCTCTTCTTCGCCTTTACCTTGCAAGAGGACAGCTCCTATGGCATGATTACTAGCATCAGTGCGAAGAATGTAGGGTTTCGTGGCATCACTTTGTTTCAAAACAGGAGGACTTGTTAGAAGTTGTTTCAAAGTTTGAAAAGACTTTTCTTCTTCTTCTCCCCAAGACCAGATTCTATTCTTCTTTGTAAGGTTGCTGAGAGGTCTGGCTACTTCTGAAAAATTAGGTATGAATCGTCTGAACCACGAACAGGTTTGAAGGAATGACTGCACTTGCTTTACATTCTTGGGAGGAAGTATCTTTCTGATAGCAGAAGTTTTTTCAGGATCTACTTCCACGCCTGAACTTGTGATGTAGTGTCCAAGGTATTTTACCCTATCACAAGCAAAATTACATTTACTACGATTTGCATGTAGTTTGAATAGTAAAAGTCTCTCAAATACAGCTTTGAGGTCAGTAAGATGTTTTTCGAAGGTTTCGGACAGGATTATGATGTCATCAAGATAAGAAAGTATAAGAATGTCACTTAGGCCACTGCGAAATTTGTCAATAAGTCTCTGAAATGTGGCTGGGGCCGTTTTCAAACCAAAAGGCATTCGAAGGTAGCGAAAAGTTCCAAATGGACAAACAAATGCTGTTTTGTCCCTGTCAGAAACACAAACATTCACCTGGTGGTAACCTGATTGTAAATCTATAGTTGTCATAAAAGGTGTGTGCTTCGCTTCGTGAAGCAGGTCATCCATTCTAGGTAACGGATAAGAGTCGGCCACTGTCGTAGCATTGAGGCCTCTATAATCGATACAAAGCCGAATTTTCCCGTTCGGTTTTGGAACGAGCACTACAGGGGCTGCATACGGAGATTCACACTCTTCTATGATGTTCTGTTCCAAAAGTTTATCAAGTTCCTGCTTAAGAACTTCTTTCTTTGCTGGAGGTAATCTATACGGAGGCACCGAAACAGGAGGGCTATTTCCGGTGTTGATACGGTGTTCCATAAAAGGAGTGGGCTCTCCCCCTGGTTCAAACACAGTTTCGTACTTTTTTAGCAATGTTCCCAGTTCATTTTTCTGGTCAAGCGTTAGACATTTACCTTCATCATCACGCAGTAAGCATGTATTTTCCTCAAGGTTAGGTCTGCTTTGGACTTCTTGAATAATTGCTTCTTTAACAAAATCGTAGGTTCGATGGGGTGAGTCACTAAAGAACCAGTTGCGATGTTTCAGGTTTTAAAACAATGCCAGCTTTCTGTAAAAAGTCCATTCCCAAAAGTGTTCTGTTTCCTTTAGCATAAGGCAAAATTATTAATTGTGTACGGATTACACGTTCTTCAAGTCTGATAACTACACTGGTTGTGTAGACTTCCACCTCGGACTTATGGCCGTCAGCGAGGGACATAGTGATTTGAGTCTTTTGGAAATTGGCTCCTTCTTTTTGTAAAAGGAGATACAAGGTTTCGCCAGCAATTGAATGACTGGCTCCACTATCGGCGCATGCAGTGCCCCATATGCCATTTACAGCTAACTTCAGCACCGCACTTTGATTTGGAGTTAAAGAGCATGAATGCAAACTGATGTTGCAAAAGTTGCTGAGTCCTTATTCACTGCTGGTTTGCAATTTGGACATCTGGGTTTTGTAACCCCTGGCTTACCACAACCATAACAAGATACAGATGGCCTATCTGATCTGTCATCAGTTTTCAGTTTATCACCTCTATTGAAAGATGAAGTAGGACCGGCTTGGTTGGTTTTATCAAATCTACTATCATATGAATTTCTTTTTGGAGCGTAAGGTTTAGAAGAATTTTCTTTTGAGTTGACAGTCTTTTTTACTGAAGTAGTATTTCGAATGATGAAATAAGCATCCAATCTGTCAGCTAAGTCTGAAGGTGACACCCATTCTGACCATTCATGCATGAAGTGTTCTCTTGTTTCGGGAGGTACATGTCTTTTAATTTGGTCAGATATGATTAGGTCTTTTAACTGTTGAAAGTTGACAATTTTCAATTCGTTCAACCATCCTTCGAAATAACTTTTTATTTCAAAAAAGTAATCTCTCCATGTGTTCTCTTGAACTTTCTTGTGTTGCCGGAAAAGTTGTCTAAATTTTTCCGCGGAGAGTTTGAATCTCTTCAAAAGCATTTCTTTGACATGCGTATAGTCTTGCGCTTCTTCTTCGGATTCCCTAGCGATGAGTGTGGCTAAGTCACTTGGCAAGGCTCCAATTAAATATGCAACCCATTGGTTATCAGGTACTTTTAAAAATTTTAATTGTCTCTCAAATAGTTTGAGAAATATAGCCATGTCGTCTTCTTTCGAGTTAAATCTGGGAATCAGATTCTTCAATTCTAATTTAGGCTGCTCCGAGATATCAGTGTCGTTACTTTGCGGAACTCCACTCATTTTGGCTTCAAGTTGCAGTTTCAATTTCTGCAACTCAAAATCCATTTCAGCCTTTCTTCTTTCCAAGTCAGCTGCCTGTTCGGCTTTCTTTCTTTCTTCTTCTTCCGCCTGTTCGGCTTTCTTTCTTTCTTGTTCTGCTGCTTGTTCGTCGTTTTTAATTTTTTCGAGCCGTTCCTCAATTATATTCGTAAATAAATTTTTTATAGAAGCTTCTTCGTATTTTTCAGAATTTACAATCAAATGTTTTATGTCTAAAATTCGTAAATCTTCACCCACAGAGAGTCCCATTTCCCAAGCCAACTTTCTCAAATCCTCTTTTTTTCCTTTCGTGAGAAATGCCATACTTTCTGTGATAAAGTTCAGTTCGGAAAAAAAAAAGTTAATGAAATGGTTTTCTTTTTGAGAAAAAAAAATAGTATTTTCCTAACACACTGAAGCTGAAATCAAAACACTGAAAACTTTCATTTAAGAAAATATCAAAAGAAAATAAGAGTTATAAAATCAAGTTAGAACATAAAATGCATAATAAACTTGTACACACAGGTTTCCCTGAAGAAATATATTGAATTTATAAGAACCAGATAATTCTCAAATGATTACAACATTTCACAGTATATCTCAGAGAAAAAAAAAAGAATATATAATGAAAACACTTTTCGGTCGGATTTATATTCCAGCTGGGGAAAAAATACATTACTCATCAAACCATAATAAAAGTAACAAAAAGATGGTTTTCAATCTCCTTTTCTTAGTATCAGCACAGCGGATGTTATGACTAATTCAGCGCAATTGAGTGATCATAAATTAGTGCGCGGAGAATAAAATTAGCTTACTCGAGCAAAACGAAAAAAAGCTTACGAAATGTTTCAGTTTAAATGAGATTACATATGCATGCAAATAAAATAACATAAGAAATACGATTACACTTGCAAAAGAATTATTCTTGACAAAATGAATTTTAAGAATTCCAATTTAGAGTATTCAGTTGAAATTCGTTTTAGTTAGAAAAGATTATTAAGAGCTCTTTTGTGATAACGGAATAATATTTCACAAAAATATTAATAAAATGTTTTCACAATGGAAAACCAGACCTCTGAGCACTAATCTGCTTAGGTATACTTATACACAAGCAATTAATAAAACTTTTCAATAATTTTGTTTAAACACAATTATGCAATAATGACGTACGCTTTAGGTAAATTCAGATATGAAAATGCATTCAAATATAATGTTTCAAAGTAATTTCTTTTTAGAAATAATAATTAAGCAATGGACTGCTTGCGACACATAAAACATACAAATATGTGAATATATGTAGATAAGAAAAGTTTTTTCTATTATTTAAGTATAGTTCTAATTAAAATAAAAGAACAATTTTTCAAAACAAATATATTTTGTCACCTTGACAGTTTAAAATTTAAGAATAATTAAACTTCAAGATGAAATTTCCTTTTGATTCGAGATGAATCGTTAAAATTACAATTATGTTAACAAATAAAGAACATTTACTTTGAAAATGTTAATTACTTTCGATTCGAGATGAATCATTGAAGCACAATTCTATGTAGAACTCTTTAACATTCAAAATAAAGACAACTTTCGATTCGAGATGAATCATTGAAGTAAAATTCTATTTAGAAGATACAGAATTGTTTACTTTTAACAAATCTACTTTTGATTCGAGATGAATCATATATGAATGGTTTCAAAACAATATTGTCTTTAAGACAATAACGATTCAAGGAATCGTTAATTTTTTTTTTTTTTTTTGATGAATTTAATTCAATAGGATCAAGGTGATCTTAGAAATCAAAAGTGAAAATAGTACTTATCCAAATATGATATCCTTTTGCTCAGCTGGGCCTCACTGGGCGCCAGATTTGTGACGTTTCCCCATCGCTAAATGATTATGCATGGGGTGGTTTTGCAATAATAATGTCACATCTCGTTTAGGTTTATTAGAAAACCTTTTATTTTAGGGTTCACACAGCTGAGAAGACATCACAGGAAAGTACACAAAATACACTTAACACTTAATTGACAGACGAGCACAAATGAAAAAGAGGAAGAACTACTACATGTTGTATTGGCTACGAACTACATAGTACTAACTAATAAAGTTATAAAGTTCACGCAGCGCCGCAGGTGGCGCTAGCAGTTCAGTCAAAGTTATGGGAACTGTTACACATAGAATTATAAATAGTTCAAGATATATTTGTATTTCGTAATTTAATAAATTAAAATTTAGTTCTTATTATTATTTTTTTTTTGATAAGTAAATTTTTTTCGCGAATAGAAGAAATTGTCCGCGGACCGGTAAGATTTCTCCGCGGACCGCTGGTGGTCCGCCGGACCAGCGGTTGAGAATTGCTGGTGTAATGCGTATGTAACCTATAGCCTTAATATCATAATATTCAGAAAACATTCGATATTTTTTTTCCTCATATAAATATTTATAAATATTTTTTAAAAAAATAATTGATTTGAAAATTTTATTTGAAAACATACTTATTATGCATTTTTTCCAATTTTAAAGATTCATTAGAATAAATGTAATTAGGTAAAAAAAATGGAATTATTTTTATCGTTGCATTTTAGATCTGAGGCGTACCTTTTAGCACAACAAAACTGTTTATAAAAATTTAATTTCCTCGTAGCATTAGTACTTATGTTTTATACTTTTAGAAAAATAAAACCATTAAATTTTTTTACCTCATTTAAAATGGTATCAGGTTTGAAAAGGATAATCTAATTAATATAATGTTTCCCTCGTATTTTAGGAATTTCTTATCAGCATTTGATAATGTGAAATTGAGTTGCAATTATTTATTTAATATTTTTTTTGTTTATGTACAATTTTTTTTTCTTAATTCGCATAGATTTATTTAAAAATCAACTATCGATGAATTATGAATTTAAAGGAGGTCCGGCACATTTCTTTCCAAAAAATATCGATTTTCACTTTTTTACATTTTTTAAAAGTTCAAATGTTTCTGTTTAAAATGATATATGACAGATGGAAGAACGATAATTAGAAGTATGTTTATTTATTTTTTAAAAGGAACCCAATCCTTGACTAGTCGGAACACCTGCTTTTAACCATGGACAAGATTTTGATGACTGCAAGATTTGTTTTGTCTACAATTAGTAGAATCTTGTTTTCAACGTAAACGAAATGTTTTTCCTTTGAACAAGAAAAGATATGACCCAATTCACAGTTGCTTTTTTCGTTTGGTTCGTTGTTAAGTGTGATTATTATTGATTGAACTTGTTGACTGTGATGGTTATTTTTTTTTTATTTAACCAGAATTTTTTTTCTTGTTTAATCCAAGTTCTACATTTAATTATTTATTAGTATTTTGTTAACGACAAAAATTATGAATCTATCTAAGAAAATACTTAAAAAACATAAAAATATCGGCACCCGAAAAATGGATGCTCGAAATATTCCAGCTAGCACCAGTGGCGTAACGGAAAATAACTGCCCCCCCCCCCCGCAAGGTCAGGTCTTGGGCCCCAAGCCGGATCTTAGAAATGTATACTTGCTAGAAAAGTCTGCTTCACCTAGTACTGCTTACATAAACAACGAAAAAAAATTTAAAAACCGGAATTTAAAATTTTTTTAAAAATTATATTTTATTTAGTTCATTCCGAGTATTGAGAATAAACAAAAGTGAACTCGGTTTGCTTTCATAGCTTTGAAAATAAAAACAGGTTTGTAGCGATACCAACAAAAATCAAGTAGAAAAAGTCTGCGCGTTCACTTGTTTTAATAGTAACTATAAAAATTACTTAAGGATAATGAGCTATTTAACAGCTGGTTGGATAACCCCGTGTGTTGAAAACTTCCTGAAGTCGTTTCGGCATTGAATTAAGTCTAGTGGTTTCTTCAAACCTTATCTCCTCTCATTCGTCCTTAAGAACACTCTTTTCCACAGCAAGTGTGTATATATATATATATATATATATATTATACAAAGGATTGCCAAACCCCATAACATAATGTTCCTTTTTTCATCACGTAAAAATATTTATCATTTAACTTTTTCTGAATGTAAAATTTACCGGAGTCTGAGTAAACGAAGTAAAAAATGTTTTACATTAGAGAGTATTTATAAAATATTTATTAAAACTGGAAATCTCTAACGATAGATAACCTGACTACTTCAAGAAAAACGAACACCAATAAAGATAGGAACTCTGTAAAATAATTTTAGATTTAAAATTCTTACGAAAGAAAAAAGGTATCATTTACCCGATTCTTCATTTCTGAATCCTGGGATGAATTTGACCTAATTTCCATTACATTCTAGCGTAAATACTGCAACTTTTAATGAGGAGAGTTCTTTGTATGAAGCAAAAATGATTTCATGAAAATGAAATAGAAAACTGATACATTCCATTATGCTTTCTTCTCATTATGCTTCATTTGATTGAATACTCATAATTCTATCATCAAATGCTCTCGTTTAAAACGCTCTCTTTGCTTTTCCAAAGATCGTAATACTATTTTTACTTGAAAGAAGCATAACAGATGTATGTTATTTACGACTTTGCTAAATGAAATTGAAACACAGGGGGAGGGGGGACTAAAGACGCCAACAATTTTCTCTGCTGCTTCTTTTTTAAAAAGTAAATCATGTCTTTTCCCCCCTCCCTACTGCTAATGTAATGTATACAGTAATAATAACAGCGTTGAAATTTTTGTATCTTCTTAAAATTTTCTCCGTTTGACTGTTTTATTTGTTAGTAATTAAGGTTTAAAAAGAAAGCACACACTAAAGAAAAAGTATCTCTCGTTGTCTGGATTACAGCGAATGAAAAAAAAGTCTTTTGATTTAGCTATATATAGGATTAAAGATATGTAATGAGCGTATGAAAGTTTTGATGATGAATGACGTTTGATCGCTGATTAAAAAATTGCTTAAAAATTCGATTTCGAAAAATGTGAAGCGAACTTTGAGAAAATCTACGTTCATGGCGTCAGTCAGGCTTTGCCCCTCCCCCCCCCCGCAGTGCGGGGGTGCACGTTACGCCACTGGCTAGCACATCAGAGAGCATAGAAACTGTTATTCAAAATGCTTCGAAACGAAAACTTATTCCAAACAGTTTATAAGAAAATATAGAGGGAAGTGGAGAACAAAAAATGTTTTAAAAAATAGAATTAAATTTATTGAATAACGCTTTATTGAACTTGGCTGTTTGTAAAAACTGTGGCCATTCCATCTAGCTGGATACTTCCAAAAGAATTGGAATTGTGTATTATTTGGAACTTTGTTGTAGTTTTTCAAAAAAATATGGTTTCTGTACCTCAACTGAACTAATGAACTAAACTTTCCCACACGAATGTCATTGATATTCGATATTTGATGACTAATGCAAACAATTCCTTTATTTTTTAAACTTTCATTCATAAGTACTTTTCATGGTTTTTTATTCCTTCTTATTTCATTTTCCATATTATTCCCATTAAATTACAAAATAAAATTCTCAGTATTTCTTAGAAAATTTTCTCTTCTATTTTTAATTACTTTTTCTTAGAGATAGAGAAGGAAAAAAGTTGTAAATCATTGTCTCGTTTGGGTACCCGTAATAGGTGTTACTTATTAGTAAAACACTTTTTCCCCGCTACATTATAGTTTTATTTATTTATTTTTTTATTTTTTAAGGTTTCTTTTTATTGCATTTCAAACAGAAGCCATTATCTTGAACCAAACCAATTTTTCTTGAATCTTAAGGTAAATATTAATTTGAACTAACTTTCGATTGTTCGTTATTTTACTCGCACGTCTACTTTAGCATTTCATTTAAAAAGTAATCAGGGGTGTTTGTGCTCCGGGGAAACCCCGGAATTCCGGGGATTTTGAACTTCGATACCCGGAAATTCCGGGGATCGTCGTTCAAAAGGAAGTAGGAATAATAATGAATTATTTATTTTGATCTGGGTAATTTTGTTTGCTTTGAAAGCAGAAAACAAACATTCATATCTAATTGGTTTTACAGCATTAGACCCAGAGCTAAGAGGTAAAACCAGTACAATATTAGCTTTTGAAAAATTATCATCTTTTATGTCCCATATTTTTAGTGATAATGAAAAGTCAAAAGTAGAAGCTGAAATAAGGTTATACCAGAGTGATATTGATATCACCAAAGAAATGCTCTACACATCTGATGAAAGTGGAAATCAAGTCAAGTGTACAATTGATAAATATTGGTCTAAAGTTTTTAATTTAAAAGATGATTTCACAAATGATTATAAGTATCCTACATTGGCTAAATTGGTCAAAGCCTGCCTTAGCTGCTTCCATGTCCCATTAGTGGAAAGTGCATTCAACTTAATGGATACACTTGTCACTGACTATAGAACCTCTCTTAAGATTGATTCCCTAGATGCAGTGCAGACTATTAAATATGATTTAATGGCTTCTAAAGAAACCTCATGTGAAAAATATGGCTCAAAAAATCTAATGACTGATCCAATTCACAAAGATCTCTTACTGAATATGAACAGAAGTTGGAAAACATATCAAGAGGACTTAAAAACATGTATTTCAGATGAGTCACCTATAAAAGTCTCTGAAAAACCTTCTACATTAGCAGAAAAGCAAATTGCTTCTACCTCTGCATGTGCAGTTCTCGAGGAAATTTCTTCAACTGTAAATGAGGAAAATAAGTCAACCTTCCTGAAATTATGAAGTTCACCACAAAAGAAAGACAAGCCCACAAACATCAGAAAATTAAAAAAAGCAGCAGAAATTAGATAATTTTTTTTAAAGAATTAATTCAGGTAATATTTAAAATATTTACATAAAATGTATAGTAGTTTATATGTTTGAAAATTTATGGTTATTAATTTTGCAAAAAAAGTAATTCATTGAACTTTTATAATTAGGTCATTCAATACTTCATAATTGTAATTTTTCATCCCCCCCCCTTTCTCTCCAAAATGTCGGTAGTAAGTCCGTAAAAGTTTCAGGGGATTTTTTGGGGTCCCACAAACAAACGAATTACGTGTCCAGAGAATATATTTTGGAGGGGGGTATACCATTAGATAGAACTTTGAGTAATTATTTTGTTGGCTGCATTTTAGTATAAATGCGAGTTATTAAGGTGACCAATCGACCTCCTTTTATTTAGGGAGGACACTCCTCCTTTTTTGGTTCTGTCCTTCCTCAGAAAGTGTCCTCCCTTTAAATTTTTTAAAATTAAAAACTTAATTTCTATTCAGAGATACCAGGCCGATCTGTCACGCGTCTGTTTGAAGAAATTAGGACACATAATGTATATTTGAATTCTGATAAATTAGAACAATGGGAAAATCACGTTGAAAGTGATACAAGATGGGTGGAAATATTAAACCTAGGGTTTCTTTCCCGGGAAATCATAAGATTTTTGTACTTTTTCTATTCCCGGGAATCATGCGGGGCTTGAATTATCTATGAGGTAGCTTTTTTTGACCTGACCTTACATTTCAATCTCGGCCATCGTTAACTGAACCTACTGTGGCAATTTGCGATCATTCACCCCGAACTTCCGGACGAAGGAATGTGGAATGTGTTACCCAACTGTGGGGTAAAAGTGTAATATGAGAACTTTTGGGGGTGAGAATTTTTCCAAGCTAGCCGTGGGTGTATCGAGCTTGGTTAACAAGAAATATTGGGTTTTCAAAGCAATCGCATTTCGTTGCCAACCAGCATTATTTGATTGAAGCTCCAAGATCTAGATTTATGTGGACAATGTAAGTACTAATAGTTAAAACTATTATTTATTTAATCTTTTTTTTTAAAAAAATTTCGGATACTTTTTTTTATTATGAGATATTTGATTGAATCAGCAATTTGAAGAAGGGAATGAACCCACAAACTGTTTGCGGGAGAATATTTTTATAAGAAATTGCGCAATTTTTCTTATTTATTATTTTTCTAAACTTAACTTTCGTGTGAGATTTTTATATTAATATTTATTTATATTTATGTAACAATAATACAGCAATTCCATAAACAAGAAATTGGTTATATACAAATAAAATATCTTAAATACAATAATTAATATTTTTAGCTTACATAATCGGCGTTTCCGCAGCAAATGAGTTTTCAAGTATATATTAATATTTATCTCTTAGAAGCAACATTAGAGAAATAATTGATTCAGAGAGCTTTGACTGGTTCATTTTCAAACACATGTGAGTCAATGAAGGAACATAAATTTTTTTCAAATGTGAATCCCCCCCCCCCCCGAGATTTTTAATTTACAAAATCTTTAACTGTAACATTTTTTCCATGCCAAAGTGATAGAAGTATAAATTGCTTATGCTTTCTGAAATCCTATTTCCAAAATGAATTATCAATTTGTTATATATTTTTTGTACTTTTTAGCTCATTATATGAATCAGAATTAATTTTGTAATTTATATGCATCCTTATTTTATGTAATGAGTATTGATTTTATTTAAAAATAACTTGTTTTTAAATTTTTAAAAAATTTTGATGTATTACCGGGAATCCCGGGAACGGCAATTACATTCCCGGGATTTCCCGGACATTCCCGGGAATGTAAATACCCGGGAAATCAGAAACCCTAATTAAACCATTTCAAAAATTAACTCATTCCATATGAAAATTTAGTAATTCTTGTTGAATTTACATTGTGCTTCTCATCAACTAATGCAGCAGTTGAAAGAGTTTTTTCAATTGGTAATGGTTTTTGGACAAGTTAGAAATCAAGAGACTGCATGTTGATACTTTAGGTGCAGCCCCTTACCTCAAAATTCAATGTGAAGCACATTTCTTGCTCCAAAATTTTCGATATGTTAGAAAATGATATATTGACAACAAAAATTCATTCAATGTGGAAAAATACTCGTTTAAGTAAATAATTAAAAGGGATCTAAGTGTAATTAGTGTATTTTTGTTTGAGTTTATAAAATGTTTCATATATTTACGTTGTAATTTCATCCTTCGTGTGAGGTCGTACATTACGCCACTGCATTAATTGCCAGCTCTTGATTATGGAAATCCAGCATTTCTAGAACGTTATCACTATCCGCTTCTATGTTAACTTGCCTAACCAGATCATCAAATTCTTTAATAACATTACCAAATTTATAATTTTTTTTTCAAACTAAAGACGAATCGATGAGATTTAAAAATCGCGTAATTCCCGATTCGCTTCTGTAGAGATGCTATTGTATATCTTTCCATCAAAAAATTATTCGTTGAATTGTGGTAAATATATTATTTAAAGTTCACTTTATTCAGTTTCTATTGTTTCGAGAGCAATATTTGCATGTAAGTGCAATCCGCCCAATAGCATACATTTAATTTCCATTGAACATCATGACAGCTTTAATTCATTGACAAACATTAAGTTTCAACTTATGTTTCCTTATTTAACTTAATAACTGCTTCATTTTAAATAAATTATAGTTTTAAAAAACACGCTTTTATGGTTCATCGAACAAAAAAGTTAAAAAAAAAATTCTTAATATAAGAATAAAATAACTAACAAAAAAATTAATGTTATTGGGGTGAAAGCGTGAGGGGCTTGATATCAATTGTTATAATTTCTTACTAGATCTATTCCAAAATGCTGAGTTAGTGTAAAAATGTAGTACAAAGCACCCCACGCTTTTACCCCAATGACATTAGTTTTCTCGTTAGTTATTTTTATTCTTATATTAAGAACGATTTTTTTTACTTTTTAGTTGGATGAACCATAAAAGCGTGTTTTTTAGTTTTTTTAAAACTATAATTTATTTTTTAGTTTGATCTACAATAAAAACATGCATTTTTAGTTTTTTTAAACTATCATTTATTCATTGATGAATTAATCTTTAATGCGTCATTTTTTAAAACCTGGAATACCCATTGGCATCCTATCTCTGCATCCATACGCAGTGGCGTAACATACACCCCCGCACTGCGGGGGGGGGGACCCAAGGCTTCTAGGGGGCCCAAAGCCTGACTGACGCCCTTCATGTAGATTTTCAAAATTCTCGCTTTCAATTTTTTAAAATCCAACCTTCAAGCGATTTTCCAATTGGCAATCTAACATCATTCAAAATCAAAATTTTAACGCGCTCTCATTAGATATCTTTGATCCAATAACCAAATCAAAAAACATTTTGTTCGATGTATTGTAATCCCAGTGTGACGAGTGATACTTTTCCACTAGTGGTGTTTTTTCAAACCCAAATTACTAACAGATAAAATAAGTCAGATGGAGAATCGGAGATATAATAAAGAAATTTACATTAGCAGTAGAGAGAGAAAAAAAGACATGATTTACTTTCTACCGAAGTTGCAGAGTATAACTTATTGGCAACTTTAGTTCCCCCTCACCTTCATGTATTTCATTTTCTTTTAGCGAAGTCGTAAATAATGTACATCTGTTATGCTTTTTTCGCATGAAATATTATTACAATACTTGGAAAACCATGGAGAGCATTTAAATAATAATTTGATCAGATTTATGAGTATTCAATCAAATAAAGCATAATGAGAAATGTTTGACAAAATTGCTTTCGTATAGAAGAGGCATCTCTATTTTTATACTCAATGCACTTAAATTTAGGGTGTATCCCTTAACGATAAAAACATTTCCATCTCACTTCTCGCTTTCATAATTAGAGCTGTATTTTTTTTTATCGGAATTTAATATTCTGGTTCAAAAAATGGTATTTTGTCGATTGGACAAGAGGCTCTTCTTGTGGAGTTAAAAAAATTTCGAATGTTTATCAAAAACGAAAAATTCGAAAGGAAAAGGAGTATAATAAAAAAAAAGTAAACGTGCAAAATTGGATAAATTTTTAATATCTGCAAGTGCATAATCTTGTGCAAGTACTATTAATAGTAATGCTAGTGAACCTGATTAACAAATCATGGAAATGATAATTAATTCTCTAGAAAAAACATAATTTCGGACACTTCAGCTGATAAAGATACTCTATCTTAAGAAAAGGAGTCGTAAAGAATGAGGTATAAGCGATATCTTTTTTTCTTTCGCAAGAATTTGAAAACGAAAATTATTTTACAGTTTTCGTGTCTTTCTTAAGGTATTGTTTTTTATTTAAGTTACCAGGTTATCTTTCGGCTGTTGTTAGAGAGGTTTTTCATTTTAATAAACACCATAAATACTGTCTAATGTTAAAGTTTATTTATTTCGTTTATTCAGACTCAGGTTGATTTTGTATTCAGAAAAGTTTAATGTTTAAATATTTTTAGATGATGTGTATCGGTACATTATGTTTGACTTTGTAATCTCTTGTAAGATCTGGCTTGGGGCACAAAACCTGACCTTGCGAGGGGGTGGGCCTTATTATTTTTCGTTACGCCGCTGCAGCTATTAAATAGCTCATTTTCCTTTTTAAATCATTTTTATAATTATTACTAAAACAGTGAGTGCAGACTTTTTCTACTTGATTATTGTTGGTATCACTGTAAACCTGTTTTTATTTTAAAATCTTTGAAAAAAAACCGAGTTTACTTTTGTTATTCTCAATACTTGGAATGAACTAAATAAAATATCATTTTTAAAAAATTTTCAAATTCTGGTTTTTAAATTTTTTTTTCGTCGTTTATATACGCAGTGGTAGATGAACGCAGACTTTTTCTAGAAAGTATATACACTGGTGTGCAAAAATTAAGGACGAAGTCGAAAAATTAGCATATCAGCTGAACGAAGAGGCAGAGCGGACAGAAAGACCAATCAGGAGATTAAGTGAGGTGATGTAAGGTAGCACATGCGCAGATATGCAGGTAGACGAAATGGAGGAGTGTCTGAGTAGTAAAGCATGTTGTCGGTGTAAGATTAGTATTTCTGGCAAAGAGATTGCACACCGTATAGCAGTTAAAATCACACCGAGTTGCTGCCTCAGCGAGAAATGGCGAATAATCAATCTGTTAGACGACATCTGGATGCTTTTACCCGAGGTCGAATCATTGAGAAGTTGGAGGAAGGTCGCAGTGGGACAAGTGTGGCTGCAGAGTTCGGAATTGCTCACAGCATCGTTTCACGACTTTGGAGACAATTTCAAACTACAGGAACAGCTATCCGGGGGTTCAGTAGTGGTCGTCCACGAGGAACCACACCCGCAGATGACCGGTATATTGCCTTACAGGCCAAAAGAAACAGGCGGCAGACAGCGGGAGAAATCGCTAGACACACGACACAGGCGACTGGACGACCGATATCGCGTTTTACCGTGGTCAGAAGACTGCACGGTGGTGGTCTGTTTGCACGACGCCCTGTACGGTGTGTACCTCTAACGCCTGCCCATCGGAGAAGGCATTCTCTGTGGTGCCGGGAATACCGGAATTGGAGAGACAATGAATGAGGACGAGTACTCTTTACAGATGAGAGCAGATTCAGTCTGAGTAGCGATTCTCATCGCATACTCATCTGGAGAGAGCGGGGAAGCCGCAATCATCCCTCGAACATCATTGAAAGGGACAGGTATGGAGGTGGCAGTGTTCTCGTTTGGGGAGGCATCATGCTTGGTAGTCGTACAGACCTTCACATCTTCGACGCAGGTTCAGTCAACGGGACCCGTTATTGTAACGAGATTCTTCTTCCATATGTGCGTCTTTTTAGAGGCGCTATGGGTCCTCAGTACCTTTTCATGGACGACAATGCACCATGTCATCGCACAGTAGCTGCCGAACAGCTTTTAGAGAGTGAGGATATTGAACGTATGGATTGGCCGGCACGATCTCCGGATCTCAATCCCATCGAGCATGTATGGGATTTTCTAGGCAGACGCTTGGCAGCTCGTACCTTACCACCAGTAACGATTCCGGAGCTTCGATTGGCGCTGCAAGACGAATGGGCGCAGCAATGCCTCAACAACTCATTGACACCCTCATTCTCAGCATGGGCAGACGCTGTGAAACCTGCCTAGCAGTCAGGGGAGATCCCCCTACTAAAGACCGGATATTTCTTGCTGGACACCCATCACAGGGATGTTTCGGCCTTCAGTCGCATTACGCTCCATGCTACTTTTTCAATAAAGCTTCTTTTTATCCCTCTGATTTCTCTTTTAGTAAGTGTTGCTTACATTACTCATGTCCTTACGTATTGGGGATCTTACGGTATTAAATGTGTTGATTTGGAATGCTTTTGTACAAAATTATATTGAAAAAACCGTCTCGTCCTTAATTTTTGCACACTAGTGTATATATTGGCTTGGGGCCCAATTATTTTCCGTTGCGCCACTGTCCATACGGCCTAGTTCGCAAAAGGTAGGATCAGCCAACTGAAGGAAATCTGGTAGAGCTAAGTGAAAAATATTTCATGCGAAAGAAAGTGATAAGTCAGTGATATTCTCTTCACTAAAGAGCTGAATATTCTCTCTGAAACTCGCATCAGTATTAGACACAAAAGTACACTTTTTGAATCGAAGAGTTTGTGAGAAATTATTTGATCCGGTGACCTCTGAATTAATCCTCACCTGTTTTGGTAAAATGAAGCAATGAATGGTGCTTCATTCCAGATCCGACAAGAGAATTTAGAAAAACAGACTTCATGCCTGAGTTTAGCGGTTAGAACCGTGCTCCTCGAACTTTCCATATTTGCTAGTATAATATATTTTTTATATGACAGTCCATGGAAGTCACTAGTACTTACTTGCTTTAATTTAGTATTGATAAATGAGTTTTTGAACTCTTTTTTTTTTTTTTTGTGTGCCGTACTGATATATTTATAAGAATTTTACATCAGTGTGAATAGTATTTTATTTTTTACCATGTCAGAATGTATTTTGTTTTGCTTCCTTTCCGTACATTAATAATTATTTTAATTCTTTTATTTTGAACTTTTTCATACGCTGGCGTCACCTCCTCCACAGTTTGAGAAACTCTGAGTTAGAGCATTGTTTTTTTTTCCATATGCACAGTCTTTTTTTTAAAATTTCCATTTAGAGAAAAATTATACAATTGTTTATATTATGGTAAAAAATTGTTGACGCAGACGTTTTCGCTTTTTTAGGGTTATAACAAGCGTATTAATAAAAAGGCAAACATTTCTCTTCTCATTTCATTATACGAATTACTGAAAATGAAAGCAGTCACCATATAAAACTAACAATTGCTGCTGTTTTGTCTAAAAGTTGTGCTTTGGATAGGGCAGGGGTGAGCAATTTGTTTTGACTTATGGGACTGCAGGATACCAGAGGGCCGCACCTTTTTTTTTTTAAATGATTGCATTCCTTTTTGTGATCTCTGCCAACTCAGATTGTCAAAACCATTCTAAGAGGGTTGCCATATTCTCTTCCGGACCAATCTCTTATGATAAATGATGAAAGTAATAAAAACAAGATATCAATAGTAATTTTAGCGCGTTTTTCACATGTTGTATTTTATAATAATGAACTTTTTGCTAGTAAAATCAGAGCCTTTTATACTTGTTTTCTGAACTTTTTTTGTGAAGATTTCCTCCAAAATGCAGGTAGATTTTTTTTTAAAGACTTTTTGCAAACAATAAATTTACTAGGTAAAATTTGAGAAAATTGTGTTTATAAACTAGCGAAATTCGGGAAAATTTGTAGGAAAATTCGGGAAAACTATGGGAAAATTTAAATATGATTTGGCTCATCTAGGGCACAAATGCCGAAAACCCGAGGTCAATTGGTTGCTTATTGGCTGAGAAAAAGGTACGACAAAATATGGAACGAAGACGAAATTTGCGACCTAATAGCGCTTTTGTTCCACTACGTGAAAAACGCGCTAAAACGGAATTACAGCACATTTTACAACACTTTTAAAAGAAAGAGAGATTCTTATACTTCGATGGCTCATTTTTTATATTACATTTTGTAACAAGAAAAATCCCCCTCTTTCAGTACTTTGTAAGGTACGGCGTTAAAAAAATGTTGCACTGTAATAAAAATTAAAGGTTCAGTAATTACAGAATTAGTAAAAAATAAAATTGGGCTGTTTTTCGTACTAAAATATTAAGCACAGTAAGAAAATTGACAAAAAAAAATCAATATTTTGAAAAAGTTTAAGTAAAATAAGGCAGTACCTTCTTATCGCCGCGGACCGGTTGTGACGGGTCTATTCGCGAGATATTCTTACTAATCCTTTTGGGGAAACTTTGGGGCTAGCATTTACATTAATTCACAGCCTTTCAAGAAGAACATGAGATAGATATTTGTTAATTAGTTCGACTATATAAAGTCTGTGGGTTTTGTAGATGTAAGGAGAGAAGGAGCCGTGAAGCTGTCAAGTAAGTGTGAACACTGAAGGATTTACTTCACAAACCTAGCGCGCGTTAAGGAAGTCACTGCTAAGATTAAATTATTAGATTGAAGATTTAAGATGTATAATCAGAATCGGCATCGGTTCATTAGTGTTTGTTCTCCTTATTTATTTCTGGTAGTCGGGTTTACTTAGAATTGAATATTAGGAATGATCAACGCTTTAGATATCACTCCAAGGTTTCTTCTTATAATTTCACTTTGTGATTGTTTAAGTGTTTGTTCAAAGTCTGAATAAATCTAATTGTTATTATGGAGTTTGTTGGTGATGCTTTGTTTCCCCCTATACCTAGAGACGTACCGGACAGAGGGAGAGGGGTGCCGGTTAGGACCCCTCCCCCACACGGTATGCGTTTGATAATTTTCCTACCGCCCACTGGGTGTTGACTGCTTATATTTCAGACTGTTTTTGATTTAATTGTTTTTAAACATGGTGTGCATTTCAGAATTCAATACAGTTATGCACCAAAAAATAAGCATAAATTGATTTAACATGGAACATAAAAATGATTTCGATAAAAAGTCGTACAAACCCGAGAGAAATACACTGCAGTAAATAAAATGAAAATAATTTATTATTTCTTGTGCTGTCCTGTACTTTTTAATCGGAGGAACGGTACCAATCCGTGAGAGGGGGTTTGGGAACCACTAAGATGAGGTACTACAGCAGTGATTCCCAAAGTGGCCTATATGGACCCCTAGGGGTCTATGATGACCTTTAAGGGGTCAACGGCAGCGAAAAAATAATTTGGGGGTCCATGAGGTGAAAATGGGGTCTACGATATACCTAAATCAGATTGTGACTTTAATTTTAATAGAAAATCTAATAAACTGTAAACCATATTTACTAATTTAACAGCTTTATTTACTAAATTTACTGAGGTTAATTTGCAATTACCAGGTGACAGCATACATTATATTAAAAAAGGTCCCCATCATTTCAGTGTTTCTTGCCAGAATCAAGCTAAAGGAGTATAAAACTGAGCGTCGTGATTTTAACAGTTTCTCAATTTGTCACAATCCACCAGAAAAATGACGTCATAACCTATGTCAACATTTAAATGCCTTTTAAGCAGGTTTTGAAACTAGGTTTGAGAATGTTTTGACCATGGAAAAATCACAGTAAGTAATGATTCATGTTGTCACATTAATAAAAAAGCAAAAAGAAAGAAGTTTCTGATTACAAAAGGAACTTATTTTAATAACCCTAACGAAATTCTTAAAGTAAACTTTAGAAACGAAGTCAGTAATTTTGGCTTTAAAACATATACCTGTTATTTTTTCGACTTCGGAAAGTTTTTAATTGCTTTTCCTAGAAAGAAGGAGTTTCAGCATGGTTAATAATCTCCAAATAGAAACAGAAAGAAAAAAAGAAAGATTGGATCCTACTAACCGAGGAGATGGAGGTTAAACCTGAAAAGATTGATGCAAATGTTTAAATGTGTTATTGTGAAGGACCAGATTCATCCACCATTAAAAGCACATTTGTTTGTTGCTCAGTTTAATTTATGTAACAATATTTTAATATTAAATTAAAATTAATTAACTAATTCATATGTGTTTCTTAAGTTTTAAGCACACTAATTAACTCCAGTTAGAAACATAAAACTTTTAAAGTGAGTAGTGCTATAGCAGCTGTCAAAACATTTAAGTTGATAAATTTGCAAAAAATTAATATTAGGTAAGTAGGGGATCTACACAAAACCGAAAAACATGGTAAGGGTCGTCTATGAGACAAAAAAGTTTGGGAACCTATGTACTGCAGTGTAAAAATCTACATAGAAGGAACTAAGTTATTTACAACTTTTTTAATCTGGATTCATTCCAAATCCATTGAAGAAATTCGTTCACATTTATTGGCATATTTTATATGTTTCTTACATCAGTAAAATAAAGCCCGATTCCAAAGGTTTTTTTACCTTAAAATTTTAAATACTTTTTAAAAACTTTAATAACTATAATCAAACGCTATTTATTGCGATGTACTAAAATGTGTTTCGTTCGGGCATTTACGCCCACTTTTCTCCCCCCCCCCCACACAGTAAATGATATTTTTACTCCCCCCCCCCTCCAAGGCTAATATCAAAATTAGTATGTGGAGTTTGTTCGGTTTAAATTAGTCAGAGTAAACAAATATCCGAATATACAAAGGAACACTAATTTGAATTGTGTTGTTTAGGAGTTACATACTTTTCTGGTTGGCATTTTGTATAAAGACTAGAATGTTCTGGAAGATTTAATCTATGTGGGAATCACCATGGAACCGTGGTGTGTGTCATATATATATAACATACTATATAGTATGTTGGTGTGTGTATGTTCTGTATTTGTTAGTATGTTCTACATTAGGGGTCTTCAACTTTTAACGCTCGAGGACCATATCAATATATTCTAAATCATAGGTTCCCAACCTTTTTTGAACTGGTGCCCCCTTTTCTCTAGTGAATATTTCGATACCGCCCCTCTCACTCTAGAGAAATAAGAGTGTACATAATACATGGTGAAAACAAGAGTTAAGTTATAAAAAATATCCTATTAGTAAAAGAATATTTTTTTCCATTTTTTTCTAAAGGCACAATTTTTTTACTTGCGAATCTGAAATATCTGTTGCCACAAATATATTTAAGTGTGTAATATTATATTTTTAGTCATAGTAGGATATTCTTGGAATTGAAACGCTACTGAATTTCTTCATTTAAAAAAGTGGAATAAAAGTTTTAGCTTACCTGTTATAAAATAGGCAAGGACTTTTGATTGATACGAAGTAATTCATTTCAGCCTTTAAAGAATCACGTTAATTCCTGGTTAACATATTTAATTATGTTCTTGGATAATATACGGAATGAAATGCAGTGGACGAAACATGTTTCCTATCGCTCACAGACAAAGACAACACGTGGCACTACGGAAAGTAAAATGTACTATATCATTCAATTTAATGTAGGTCTGAATGTAACGTAATCTTTAAGTTTTCATCCACTTCTCGAGCTAACGAAATATGTGAATTTTCGTACATGTTATATTAGAAATGATTTATAAATACATACAATCAACATAAGGTAAACTGTATTAAAGTTTACTTTGTCATTATATAATCAGCGTGTTTTTTTTTTAGTCTTTTTTGGTTAATCTGTCCAAGGCCCTTCCACGCCATCTGAACGCCCCACTGAAAGCCTCAAACGCCCACAAGGGGCATTATCACCCCCGTTGAGAACCTATATTCTAAATGATCGCAGCCTCATCAAAAAAATTTACAATGATCTGCGGGTCACACGACTGTCAAAGATAATGTAGTCAGGAAATTTAAATAAGAAAGGGAGGTTTGTTCTACAAGACTACAAACAGATTTCTAAGAGAAGAGATGGTGGTACAGTTACTTTGCGTGTTAAAGATAAAAAGTTCACTTTGCTTCCGAAAACTTCTGTGATTTTATGCATAGTCAGATTTTGTACATTTAAAATTGTTTAAAGACAATAAAATCATTGGAAATTTATCTGTAATAGATATCAAGCATATCAA
>BMAO01006676.1:0-19508 GCA_019973975.1 Trichonephila clavata
CGCATTATTTGATATTTGATATAATTTATTCCAATCAGAAATAATTTTTTCCTTAAAAATATTTTTATAATATGATTTTGGAATGTTCATGGGAATCAAATTGCTTAATTTTGTAGCTTCTTTTGCAAGCCAGTCAGCACGTTCATTGCCATAGATTCCCGTATGACTCGAACAAAAGAAAAGAAAACTTTTACACCTCTGCTTCGAAGAAAATTGAGATCAACTTGCGTTTGAACAATCAGATGATTTTGAGAATCAATGTTATTTAAGGCATATAAAGATGAAAGAGAATCACTGCAAATTAAGAAATCCGATGAAAGGTTTTCGTTATTACAGATCCAAGAGACTGCTTGAGCTATGCAAAGTAATTCAGCCTGAAACACACTACATTCATCTCTTAGTCTAAATTGGCGAGTTTCAATTTCAATAAAATCTTGGAAGATAACAAATGCAAGGCCAACCTTATTGTTGATTTTGCTACCATCTGTAAAGCAGACAACAGGAAAGTTGTCTTCAATATTTTTACGGTAATTAACAAAATTAAGGGGAAATCGTTCAGAAGGATGAGGAAGAACAGAAAATCGCAGGGAACCATCTAGACTCTTATTGGTACAGTTCTTCGTTGCACTCTTGAATTCATTATTTCTGATAATAAAGATGTCGATAGGTGGGAAGCCCTAAATAGCAAACACAGCATCATAGGATATCGTTCGATACCCAGAAATAACTCGGAGAAGTATTCTTCGTTGAATCTTTCGCAAGAGCCGGCAATTTATTTTCTTCATCAAGGCAGATCCCCATATTCGTGAACCATAACAGATAAATGGAACAATGCCTTGTTTATAAATGAGGGATGAGACATTGGACTTGATTCCAAAGCTATTTCTGGCAACCCTATTAAGCCCTAGCAGAATTTTTTCACATTTATTTGAAAGATGGAGAATATGTTGTTTCCAACAGAATTGACTATCAAGGACAATACCAAGATATTTTAGTTCCTTACATAATCGAGAGGAATTCCATTAAGAGTGAGGTTGCTTGAGAGGGTGTTGTTTATTAAAAACTTTGTATATTAAAAATACTATTTTCTCAAAATGATGTTTTTAGAATTGAGTGCACCTTTCTCTCAAAATCTACTATATGAATACACTTGTTATTTTTACTGCAATTACTGATGTGTAACTATATATATATATATATATATATATATATATATATATATATATATATAATATATATATATATATATATATATACAGAAGTGAACTTTTTCAGATATTCCCAAAATATTTTGCTAGAGAGCAGTTATCGTAACAAAAAATGACAATTTTTTTAAAAAAATCAAAGTCATGCTTTTAATTTGCCTATTTTTGAAAAAACTAAGCAATACATTTGAAAAATCGCAATTCAGTATAAATATAAAAGTCTGCTTAATATAGAGACAAAATTTGAAGCCTTTGTATTTAACAGTCTCTGAGAAAAAGGTACATAAAGAGCTCAATTGATCGTTGTCTGTATAGGGGTTCCGACTCCTCTTAACCGATAAAAAGTTAATTTTAAAATAAGTGTAAAGTTTTTGGACATCATTTCTATGCATAATACAACCAATGGAGTTGAGGTTTTCGCTACACTCATGGATGTTTTGAAGAAGTATAAGTTATGGGATAAGTTGGTGTCTTACAGTCTACCATGAGCTGCATTACTAAACAAGCTTTTACAAGATTAAACGAAAGGTGCAAATAGTATGGTAATAATATTATTGAATATATTTATTGTATTATTTACCAGCAAGTACTGTACATCATTTTTTTATATATTGCAAGTGCTTTAAGAATAGTCTCAAAAAAATTAATTATATTCGATTATAAAACTTACTCATCGCAGGTTTGCTTTATTCTTTCTTCTGTAAAATATTCCGATGTACCATATTTTATTAAAGTTCAATGGCTTTAAAGTCATAAAGTGTTAAAACTATTCTTCAAATTTCAGGTCAAAGTCATAATTTCCTTTCAAATAAAAAATTATGAATGTGCTAAAATAAAAAAGATGGAGAATATGGATAAAGAGATTGAGTCTTCTCCACTGATATTACGTCAGTTTCATTTTAAGCTTCAAGGCAATAATCAGGTTGTTACAACATATTATTGATAAATTAATGTGATTTCAACCAAAAATGTGTGTATTTTTCTGGGTTTTTTTTAGAATGTATTTGTTAAAAACAAATAAAAAAACATAAATTGTTTTACTTTGAAAGCTGTAAATACCTATTTATTAAATCATATAAATTATAATTTACTTAGTATGCTTTTCTAATTCAGTTCTTCAAAACAGATTTCGAGAAAGAAATTGTTCTGATGCTAAAAACTGTGATAAAGAATTTCGTCTTCTAAATTCATCTCAATCAATCAATATTGAAATTGTTTGCTAAAGGAGAAATAAGCGAATTTTAGAATTCCAGACATTTATGCATATCTATTCTGTAGATCGGTTTCCTAAGATGTTATTGTTTACGCGTGCCAGACTAGGTTAAAAAGCCCTTATGTATGAGAAACACTTTCTTCATGAAAAATAACAAAAATTCAAAAGGTCACCATTTATCATCAAAGTTAAAAATTGTATCATCTCAATATGTTGAACAAAATTTTGATGGCTTGATTTGTGAAAGAGATTAAGGAAAATATCTTCCAAAAATTAATACTAACTTTGTATTTTTTCCTATGATTTTTTATTTATTTATTTATTTTTTTGATAAAAATTTTAAATATTTCTAATTTATGTTGAAAAAAAATCACAAAAAAACTTGGAATATGAAACGACTAATTATGTATAATATTCAATTCAATGAGCTTGACTTTGAGTCTATATTCTAAAAATAGTACTTTATTAATTTTGAGAACATTGAAAGCACATGCAGCCCTCAGTTTGATGTTAAACACTTATAATTCATTTATTAAATAAGTTTGATATATGCCTGGTTTAAAACAATTAAATATCTTTGATTTTCTCAGTAACAAATATCATATTTTAAGACCGTATACTAATTTTTGTTGCATTTCTTTCATTTTACAGTTCTGTCTTCATCTTGATACTTCTGAAGCAAGATATTCGAAATAAGAGGCAAATTTAGAAATTTCACAATTTAAATTTTCTCTAACAGATTTTATCTTAAAAAAACGATATCTTACGCCATTCCTTCTAGTTCTGTGTTATTTCAGAATAGTAAACGTGCTTTGGAATCAAATTTAGTTGTTGGCATAGAACTTTAAGAAGCAGAAATTGCTTATGCATTCAACTATTTTGTAAGACATTACACGTTTAAATGATATAATGTGCACACTTAAAGAAATTATTCTTGTAAAATATGCAGCTGAATTTATAAATGATTTTGATATCAGAAGTCTAGTAAATCGTTTGAAAGATGAAACATTGAAGACGGCTATAAGGAGAAAATTATCATCCTTCTATATTCCATCGAGCTTGAAAGACGAAATTATCGCCTTAATAAAACCCATTGCATTAGAAGTCAACAACTGGAGAGAAGATCACATTGGAATTTTTCACAGCGACGCAGAAATTTCCACATAAGTTTTACTTTCATGCAAATGGAACGCTGGATCGGATCAAAACTGCCGACTTGTTAATTCAATCCAAACTTTTGCCAGAAGAAAAAACGTTTCTTACTGGCTTGTCAGTATTGGTCTAGTCGGGAAGTCCTTACGTTTTTTGAAAATATGCGTAAGACTCCAAGGAATCGAATTCTACGCAAGTATTCTAAGGAAAACAGGAACTTAAACGAGTATGAAGAAAACGTCGCGAAGTGGATTGACCACTTCAGAGCAGGGTCTGCCATGAGATATGATCCATGGGACGATTTTACTGACGTGTCACTACAAAGTCGCCGTTTAGAAGACCTATCGAAGGAGAATTGTAAATCTCTTTTAGGCGGAGTATTTGAAGATACGGAGAAGATGCACGTTGGCCGCTTTTGTCTTTCGAGGATGAGCGCTGATCATCAGGAGGATGTACTAAAACATTTTCCTCTGAATGTCTTAAGGATATATTTATTTCGGCCTTATCACCAATTCTTCATGAATGCTGCCAACAGAGTTTGGGATCGTTTATCAGGGAAAGACTTTGATTGCTTATTGCACATTATTATCTGTCAGAAAATTTTAGGGTTATGGGAAGACTTTGATTATGTGGATCTTTTACGACAGTTCTGGTGCAGAAGCCCGGAGTATTTAAAACAATATATCGAAAGTACAGAAATTTTTCAGATATTGATCGAAATGGTTAAGAATGAATTTTATCCGAAATTTGCACCCACATATTTCTTTTTGCATGCCAAATGTTTTGAGGATAATGCAGTTTTATGTAATGATATAACAAAGTAATAAAAAATCAATAAATTGTATTTTTAATTTTGAGGTATTTCTTTTATTTGATCATCCCCCCCCCTCTCAATGACAGATTGAAAGAAAACTGTGAGAGAACAAAACAAGAAACTGAGAAGAGGAGCAAATAACAAGAATCAAAACAAAAAAATCCACAGTACAGTCTATGAACCACACATTTTGTATTTAGCTTCTTGTAGCTGGCTAGCCCCCAACAGAGTTTCAAAAAGCACTTTTATGTTTTTTTTTAATATTTTTTTTCACAGTGGCACTTGTTATGTTTCCTCAAAAAACATCAAGAATCAAAAGGTATTTTAAATTATTGTGTTTTTGAAATTGTGTAATTTTTTTGGAACTCGGAGCTGTATGAAATATTTATGAATGGCTTTTTTAAATTATCATCCCTGTAGAACTACTTCAGTAACGTACATTGTAGTTCTGAACCAAGATAAGGTATGTTTGAAGGCGTGTATGCTGGACAGACCTTACTTTTTCAAAACAGCTTCACTCCCCAGCTGTACCAATATTATTTCCTTCGATTAATTTAGAAATCAAACCCGGGGCTAGACTTGAATATCGCGATTCTACAAAGTCGTGACTTCTGGATTTCTGAGACCAATATCGTTAGTGATTTCTTGAGATTAGTATACAAACTGGTATTGTGTGGGTAATATAAATATTTTTATATCATTTTAATAGTTTTTATAACATTGTGACAACACTTTTAACCCCTTGACCATTAAAGAAGAACTGAATGTACTCTTACTCTTTCCCTGAAAAGCGATAAGCATTCGAGACAGTTTATTTTAAATTTAGAGCTGTTAGTTTAAAAGTATCATCGGTGTTCTGCAAAAACTGCTGCAAAATATTTCAGCATATTCAAACTCGACAATGCCAGTCAACAGTTCGGCTCCGTGGCCAATAAAAAAATTAAATTAAGGCCAATATCATTTAGATGTGATTATTCTACTATGTTATCTGAAAAATATAAATGGACAGGAACTCAGGTTATTTATTATTTTGTCATATCGAAATTAGCTGGAAAATTTATAAGCGATTAAGAAACAGTAGTTTGACTTCCATGGACACATACCAATAGTATATACATTCTCCTACTCTTTCTCTCTACTTTTCTCAGTTTTGCAATTTAATGTCTTTAAGGAAAACTTTATCAAATAGAAAAGAAATATTTTGTCAACTCTTTGATTTGATCTTTACGATCTTTTCCAATCGTTTACTCTTGAAATAACAAATTAAATTTGGCTTCATTCATTAATTAATGTTTCACTAGACGGAGGTACGCACCGAACCTTGAGAATTATTAGAATGACAGCAGAATATATCCAAATTTATTATCATCGAATGAAAATCGCAAACTTTAGTAAGATTTAACAAATTTCTAATCCTTTTTATTCCTAAAAATTTAAAGGAAATCAACACCTCTTATAGGACGCTTTATATCAAAAACATTGCTATGTCTTCCATTTGCTCGAACCCTTTTGGAATGATGATGATGAATAATTTTTAATCGATGAAGGTCTTACGATATATAGGTTTTTATCCCCTTTTAAGAATGAAAAATAAATAAAACTTGATAGCTGTTAGCGTCAACGCAGTTCAGTTGGCTTAAATTAATATTGCTCCAGGAACTAGTGAGGGTATATCAGAGATCTTGTTATTTTAATAACGCAGAAAAAGAAAAAGGCGCCCGACCACACTCCTTTTCCTCACTTTCGTACCACACCAAATTGCAAGGTACGCCGACCATCGCCGTCGTGCAGCTTTGTAGAGACTTTAATATTATTCTCACTATCCATACCACAGAATAGGTATATTTGAAAACTCAGATCAGTTTAATATACATTGAATAGAATAATTGATAAATTTGTCAAGTCCATCAAATGGCATTTGTGGAAAGTTGGTGAGTGGTTTCCAGCTTTAGTTTCATCTTCGTCACTTGATTCAAATTTGATGAGAATTATAATTAAAATTTATTAGCGTTCCTCTAGGCTGGTGCTGCTGAAAGTTCCAATATTCTAGAACCGATAAACTTTTATCGTCTTATTGCCAATTATATTTTAAAAATGAAATGTTTAAATGTCCAATTACACTATTTTTATAAGTGGGAGTAATTTATTGCTCTGAATTTAATCCTCAAACCCGAAATCAAATTTTAAAGTTTTTGTGATGGAAGGTTGCTCAAAATTCTATAATAAAAAAAGCATTTAAAAATTAGAAATGGCAGTTTTCTTATGCTTACTATGTAAACTTCGGAAAGCAGTAATATTTGGATGGCAATCTAAAGCTCCAGGAATAAAATGTGGACGACAGGAAATCCTTGGTGAAAAATAAAAAAGGAAGTTGAAAAGACGATCGCTATAGAAAATCATCTGCCTCAAGAACTTCAACAGAGAAGCTACATGTATTGCAATCAACAATTTATCGTTTGATAAAGAATATTGGCTATAAAAAAAGTGAATAAGCCTGCCTGTCATCAAATGACTGCAAATACAGTAGAAAAACGAAGAAAAAAATTCGTGTTCTGCGACGCCAGGTTCTATTAAGGGCAGCCATGTAGAGTTCGTTGCTAATGCCGTAGATTTCTCCTGATGAAGGCGGCGTTAAATCGAGCTGGGAAATGCTGGGGTGCAGGTGCTGTGGGAGAGACTGTTAGAAGCTTGTAGCGATGTCTCTCTGTAGCTGTAGCTGGGATGGTTTTGGGAGCACTTAGCCTGTCAATGCTTTTACTCCTATCTGAAAGTAAGATAACTTGAGAGTGGTTTACTTGCCCAATTTAAAATAAAGTTTAAGGATTTTAATTAAATAAATTAGAATTTTTTAAAGTTCTGAATTAAAAATATGTGATAAATACATTGAATAAAATATTCCTAAGAGAAACCAGCTAGTTTTAAGCTGGAAAAATTTTTAAAAATGGTTACTGAGATCAGAAAGCTAAGAATTTATGTGACATTCCTTCGGCCAATGAGAGCCTCGGGAGAGTAGACTGCTCAACCAATGGGGTGTCAGCTGTTCGTGGCATTGGTGTTTGAGATGGTAGCTGCGATCCCGGAAGGGATACCGTCACCTTGTCCGGGTGAAAGAGATTAAAAAGTCTATACGGTCAATGGAGCTCTCTGATTGTTCGCGTCTGACTTGATGCTAAAGATGTGTTAATTAAGTGAAAATTTAAAGAAATTTTGAATAGTGATGTAATTAAAAAAAGGAAAATTTTGCAATTGTAAGAAAATTTTTAGGAATGGGCAAGACAAGTCTTCTCATTTTGGATTTATTTTATTACATGATCATGCTATGGCTAGTAAGAATATATTTAATGTATCATTGTCATTACCAATTTTGGACATTTCCTCCAGTGCCTCGAAAATTTCCGGGAACTTGGAGGTTATGTTTTGCAACTCTGCAATGTGTATGTTGCGAAATTTCCGAAATTTGTATTCGTTTTGGGGAAGCGGGAATCCCTTCTTTTTATGCGGGGGTAGAAGAAGTAGATGATGCAGTGATCTCTTGTGGTGCCATCTGGTTTTCTATTTTGTCGCGACAAACACACGCATAGATTAAGTCAAACGTGACCGGTCGAGCACTGGGTTGGATGGAAGGATTTTTATTTCCTTCATCATTCGTGGGATTTGATTTTCCTCCCTTTTTAGGTTTTAATTGGGGGAATTTGCACAGCAGCGATAAGATGCAATATGTCAGTCCTTATTACAATTAATGCAGAGTGTGAGTTTTTGATTTTCCCCTTAGTGGGGAATCCATTGTGCTGTGATTTTTACCGCAATTTAGGCACCGAGGGGCCATCTTACAATTTTTTTAAGAATGATTAAAATAATTGCAGTTATAGCATTGTGTGATGCCCGGTTTCTTACGAAACGGGTCAATTGACACAATGACATAACGTACAGTTTTAAATTCGAAAATAATTAGCGCGTCATCGGTGCGCCAAATTTCAACCATGAAAATTGGCAGGGGGCTTTGGACGTGAATTTGTGCAATTGCACAACTTTCTCGACGTCTATCACTTTTTCTTTATGGTCGGACTTGATGTCAGCGACATCGGTACTTGTCGGCAACATTTTAATTACGACCTTAATAGGTCGATTGGCTAATGGCTGAATGACGTAATGTTCTGCTTTCTTTTCTTCGAGCAGATTAGTGATGGCCCGGTGGTCGTCAGACGACGCCGGCTGGATTTTATATAATCTCCGACCATTTTATTGAGCATTTATGGTTACTTTCTATTAATTTCTTGAAGAATGAGATTATAGTTTTTAAAAATCCTCTTCATTATGGGTTTGATTTTTTGTGGGGGGAAGAGGGGTATAAATGACATCTTCCGTGTTTTTCGCGTCTTCTAAAACTGAGAAGGTATTTCTAGTTTTGCATACTACCTCCTCAATTGGTATTTCTTTCATGTAGGTGAATTTTCTGGGGAGTTGAAACTCCTAATGTTCGTTACGTTTGGTTTTGCTTTTCTTTTTACTTTTATCACTGTTTTTAATTTTTGAGTTTTCTTTATCCTTATTTTCAGGCTTGGGGTTATCTTTAATATTATTATCACTAACTTTGCTTTTAGTATCAGAATTATTTTAGGTTTTACCGTTCTGTTCTTTTGAAAGGTATGAGTTCGGTAGTTTTCTATTGGGCAAGAAACCAAAGCTCTTTCAACTAAGATGGTTTGCAGCTCCATCTCCAGTCCGGTCTGTTCTGCTTTCAAGTTCTTGAAGTCTGATCCCTGGAGAATCGGGAATATACTCTGTGCATGTCTATATGACCTTTGATGTAGGTAAGGTGGTTAAGAAAGACAGTTGTCTACAAATATCTTCATTAGATTGGCTATCATCCATTTTTTCACAAAGTCCGGCATATCTGCTTTACTGTTAAGCATTGGAGGACTAAGAAGTCCGGTTTAACAGGTTGTTAGTGTCTTTCTGGCTTTTCTAGTGAATCGATAACCTCTTTCAAGGTCGAATACATCCCTCCCACGAAAGTGACACGCGATGTTGAGTCACTTCTGTTTGGACGTATTCGGGAAAATTCTCAGTCCAAGTTCTTCTTCTTGCGGTGTACTTTGAAACTTTACTTTACTTTACTTTACTTACTCGGGAGAATCAAGCCCACCCAAGGGGTTTCGAGCTGTGAATCGACCCTCCGAGATGTAACTTTATTAAAGAAAACAAAAAAGTGTACAAAGTGGTCCCGAAGGAGGGACCCTCCCCACAAAATTCTTGAGAAAAGGGGGGAAATACAGATGGAAAGCTTTACGATTTTGTATAACATTGCAAATACAAAAAAAAACACACACACATACACAAACACAACACAAACACCGACGCTGTCTAACTAATGAGACAGGAAAGACATGAAAAAAGTAATAAGAGAAGCGAGGAAACCTCTCCTAAAAGGGAGTTCGAGAAAGGGGAAGAAAAAGATAGCGGGGGTACAGACATTTTTTTTTTGTTATATTTTGGAAAGAGCAATAATGGTCGGTTCAGGAGCGGCAGCAGAGTGGGATCCTGGAAGACGTCCCAAAAGACGCAGGGGGGTGCCAAAGGGGAGGCACCATATCCAATGACCTCCCCTCTCCAGAAGCTTTGCACCCCAAGGCAATGAAAACAACAGAGAGGGAATGCAAACCAGTCATTCAAAAAAGAAGAAGGAGGGAGACATTGGCCAAATGACGAGATCCAGCAAATGGTCGGGAGAAAACCAAATTAATTTTTTGAAAAAAAAAATGAAAAATGAAAAGGAATAGCAAGAGGAAGGCCAAGAAACAGGAAAAGGAGGGCTTAAGATAGCCTATCACAAATGGAATTTGAAATCACAAAGCAAGAAATTAATTTATTGTGGATAGTGCGATTATTAGTAACAGAGTTAACCCAAGGGGAAAGAGCATTTGGATTGGGATTAACAAGATGATGATCGGCAGTGAAGGGACAGTGGAAAACGTAATGGTCGGCGTCCCCGGGTGACCCACAAATGCAATTTGGAGAGGAAAGAAGATTGAACCTGTGCAAGTAAGCGGGGAAAGGGCCATGATTAGTTAGAAAATGGACCAGATATTTAGAAATTGGAGGAATGTTAAAGTTAGGATTTTTAAAAAAGCGTTTGACCCTAAGCCCCGTATTGCAATCATTCCAATAGGAGGTCCAAGACTCTAGGACAAATTTATTTAAGGAACTAGAGAGATAGGAGCGAGGAGCAGGGACCGAAAACACTTCACCATCATAAACAGCCTTTTTTGCACAAAAATCGGCGTAATCATTATAGATGTTATTGTTATGAGCTTTGACCCAGTAAAGATTGTAATAGTTCCGGAATTGAAACAATTTAAGTTTAATAGAATTGAGATAGCTAGATTTATTTGTAAGATTATTAAGAAAGAGAATAGAGGAGAAACTATCAGTATAAATGTGAATTTTAGTATTATGATGAACTGCCCAACAGACAGAGAGGCCGATGGCAGAGAACTCTGCCTGAAAAACAGAATTGAAATTTTGAATTTTAAAAAGATACGTTTTAAAGGGAAAGCCCCGATAAAAAATACACACGGCGAAACCAACCTCGGAACCGATTTTGGAACCGTCAGTGTACACTTCCCACTCAGATGGGCCCTCGAAAGTATTGATAGGGAAGGAAAGAAAATCCGGAGGCACCTGATGAAGAGAAATATAAGAGTCCAACTTCGAAGCTGGGATAAGACCTGGAAGGAGATCGTTCCTGTTGTTCCAAATTTGGAACTTAAAGTAGAGAGAGCGAATAATAATATGAATGGGGGAATCCCTGATAGGATATTAAGAGCATCTGTAGGAGAGGTTTTATAAGCTTTGGTAATTTTTAATAAGTAAATCCTCTGAATGGATTTAAGTTTTTGTATCTGGACAGAGGTCAGGAATCCACCCCATACTCCTGCTCCGTAGGAGATGATTGGTTGTACTACAGAATTATACCAAAGTTTCATTAGGGAAATATGCTGGTGATTGAAATTTTTGGAAACACGATGAAAGTTGGAGGAAATCGAGAGAATCTTATCTTTGATGGAATTTATATGGGGAGTCCAAGATAAGAGATTGTCTATGTGGACACCCAAGTATTTGTATGACTTGGCGATATGGATGGAATTCGGACCAAATTTAAAAATAGGATTTCTCCTGAAGGTTGAGCTCCCACGAAAGCCACCGCATTGAAGAAAGGGACATCGGAAAACAACAGAAACGGTTTTGGCAGTTGCTATTGACAAATTAAGCTCGGAAAGCTTAGAATCGACTAAACTTAAGATTTTGTTAGTATTATTCTCAAGTTCCCTACGCGAGAGGCCAAAAGAGACTACTGCGAGATCGTCCGCAAAGGCTTGAAGAAGAAACAGTTCAGAGTTCAGAGAAAGAATAGGGTTAAAATAAATATTCCAAAGAGTAGGGGAAAGTACGGACCCCTGTGGGCAACCTTTATAAATTTGTTTTTTAATTGTAAAAGAATTATCAGCCCAAATAATTACCCTGTTAGTGAGGTAAGAGTGAATGAATTTCTGAAAGTGAAGGGGAATATGGAATGAATGAAAAATATTGAAGAGAGTCGACCAATCCACGTTGTCAAAAGCAGATTTGATATCGATAAACGTGGAAGCAGTATGCTTATGCACCCGTGTATTTTTAATGTGATGCACTAAATTGTCAACAGCCTCAATGCAACTGCGGTTTTCCCTAAAACCAAACTGAGACCCATGGAGAATTTTATTCTCAGACATCCAGAGAAGAAACCTATTAAGAAAAATTCTTTCTAAAATTTTGCCAAGAGTGGACAACAAACAAATGGGACGATAGGAGAGAGCAGACGATGGGTCACGCCCAGGCTTTAGAAGAAATTTAATTTTAGTGTCCTTAAAAATGGAGGGGAAGTGGCTAAATTGGATGCAGAGGTTAAAGAAACGGAAAAGCAAGTTGGGGAAAGAATTATAAAGAGCTTTCCAAATAGCGTAGTCAATGAGATCAATACCCGGGGCTTTACCTCCCCGAGCTTCCGGAAAACGACGTCAACTTCACTAGGTCTCAGGCCAGAAGGAGGAGAGCTGTTATTGAAGACAGGGGGAATAGAAGGAGATCCTGAAGGAAAATGAGAATCAAGAAGAAGGCTAATCTTACTTTGGAAGGTGGAGGCAGGGTCACCAGTCGAAATCTGATGAAGATTAGTAGGACTGGTTAACTTTCCGAAAGCTGCTTTAAATGTAAACCCAAAATTATTAGAATTAGTTGAACAGAAGGATTCCCAAGCCTTATTCTTGGTGTCAATTATTAATTTTTTATAGTAGGCCCGAAGGGCCTTATACCTGGAGTGCATGGAAGCAACCTCGTCGACCGGCAGGCCATGTTTTGTGAGGGAAACAATCCTGCGCTTGTATGCGTTAAGTTGATTTCGCTGGATTCTTAGAGAATTGTTCCACCATTTAAAAGAAGGAGTGCTTAAGACCCGGCGCTTTCTAAGAGTTGAGAAGGCAGAGGCTTTTGTAGTGTTTATTAATAAGCAAGCAAAATCGTCCAGTTGTCCAATTGAGGAGATATTAGTTAAGAAAGAATTAAGAAGGTTATAGGTTTGCGAAAATTAGAAATAAATTTATTCATGCCATATTTGGTTTTAAAGACAAAGTCAGAAAAGGTTAGATCACACCGGAGATGGACACTGATAAAGCTATAGTCGCTAAGAGATTCGGTTGAAAGAATTTCCCAATGCTCAACAAAGGAAGTAAGGTCACAAGATGTGATGGTGAGATCGGGGTTTCCAACTGCAGACCTTGGACCATGAAACGTTGGCCCCAGCCCTGGAATATTGCAAAGGTGTAAATTGTTGGAGAGCAAGAAATCATCAAGATATCCCCCCTCCTGTCAGTGCTCTTATAACCCCAAACAACTGACCTTGCATTGAAGTCCCCGGATAACAAACAATTCTTACTTATTCCTTTATAGAGATTCAATTGAATAATAGCCTCAGAGAAATCATCGTGAGGGGGAAAGTAGACGTTAATAACAGTAAGGAGAACTTGATTTAATTTAATGTCGACAGACACAGTATGATCGGTTTTCATGCGAAAGTTGCAAATGATATTCCGATTATAACAAACAATGGCACAATTGAGAGAATTCGAAAAGAATTGAGAAGAACCAAGTGGGGAATTTAAGGGAAGTTTAAAATTAGGATAAGGATCCTGGAGGAGAAGTAGATCAAAACCCATCTCCACTGCAACCGAGTGAGCCTGAAGGTGGGCAGATCGGGAGTGATTTGCATTTAGTTGTAAAATTTTCAGCAGATCTGCCAGAATTAAGAAAGAAAAGGTTTTAACTGAGATGGATAAGTAAGAATAGAATGCATAAAATAGTTAAATACAGAGATAACAGTATATGTGCAAAAACAATAAAATAGTAATAAAACGAATTAAAAAACATCAATAAAAATACAATACAATATAAAAATACATGAAAATGATTACATGAGTAAAGAATACTAAGATAAAAAACGACAAGGAGCAAGGCAGTGAAATTTACAAATAGAAAAAAAAACATTAATAAAAAGAATAAAATAAAAATTATAATTGCAAATTATATAATGAAATATACTGAGGAGAAAAATCCTAAGAAAATATACTAACATATTAAATGAATTACAATCCAAAGTCAGTAAAAGATAGGGCTCGTTTTTTTTGTAATTCATAAACAGGACAATTTCGATCCTTACAGCTGTGCTTGGGGTCAAAATTGCTTTTGAATTTTTCATTATATTTGACACAGTTAAGGCAGTTTAAGGTACAATTATTGTGATCATATGTATCAGATGCGCCACATTTAAGGCAAACAATTGGGGAAGAGCAATATTTTTTAGAGTGACCAAACAGGCCACACGTAGAACATTGCCTGACAGAAGTGAAGGAGTTAATTTTAACTCTTTCGAAGTTGAGATAAAAGAAACCTGAATTAACTAAATTTTGGTAAATTTTGGGGTCAATTGAAATGACCCAATGGTTAGACCGGGAAGAAGTAATGGAAAAATCAATTTTAAAATTGTCATCATTTAAATTTTCATTTTTTAGCTTAAGGTCATTGTGCAATGATTCCTTTTGTCATAGGATTTGTCTACATTACGGATAAATACCTGAGGTCTTCTTAAGTGGGATCTCTAAATGTCCAGATGTTGAAGAGCTTCAATGCATTTTAGTTCTTTTTCTAAAAAGTCAACGTCTGAATCCTTTGATAGTTGGATGGAGATTCCATTATTCGGATTGTTACTGATTTTGATAATGGGAATAGGGAAATTTTTGTTGATAAGGCAAGCAGTAACTTTTTTCCTGACTTCTTCAGAGGAGCTGGACCCTGAGCGAGACCTGATGTGAACGGATCGGAGAGGAGCAGGTCGTTCGACCGTAGGCCTGACGACATGAGTGGGGGTTGAAGCAACTTGGGCATATTAGATAGGTGGAGGTCCTACTGCTGTTTGAGAAATACTTCCCATGGTGGTGCAGCAGGAATTTATATCCGAAGAACCATTTGGAGATAAGTTCCGAATTTTCATCGATTGAGGAAGAGAACTTCTTTAATAAATCGGTCGTTTCTTCAGCTTTATCTCTGAAACCACTGACCAGGCGATCGAAGCATCTCTGAGATTCTTCGAGACGGCCCTCAAGAGAGGAAATTTGTCTCTCCAACGCAGAAACGCATGATTCTCTGGAACTATGAGGATGAGATACCGGAGAAACTGTATTTGCCTCTTTGCAAAATACAGAAAACACTTTAAATATTGGAAGAAGTTGATCAGCAAGACCATTGGCTGAGCTTTTCAGTCGCTTATCATTGGAAGAGGAAACGTAGGCAGAGAGGCTGGAGAGATGGCTGACCATTTGGAGAAATAGTTCAGAGTCAGGGGCTGCTGGAAAAAATTCCAGTAGGCTATCGAACGGGGATTCTTTTTTTGCCATATTAATGATTATTAAAAACTGTTAGGGTCACAAATTGAAGCAGCAAGGAGGAACATATCAAAATTCCAACGGCCGATGAAATAGTCAAATCGAGAGAGAGAGAAGCGATGGCAAGGACTATATAAAAGCCCAGAAGAGAAGGAACACACAGCGGGTGGAGGGGGATAAAAAAACTCCGAGGCAGTTGCGTCACTAGTGAAAAACCGGAGGAGGAGCAGAGTAGAAACACGACCTCTTCGCTCGGTCGCTCTGACCGGAATGAGAGAGGATGCTGAACAGTTGCGTTATGCACCGCCTCACTGGTTCTGCTCCGGGTATTATGGTAGGGGCGGTATTGAATATCATTCTAGTAAGCATTGCCGGTACTTTAAACAGCTATTGCTACATCTCCGAGGTGTTGGAGCCAGTTGTCCTTCTTTGCTTTCAGGGCTTGGCCAAATCCACAGGATAATGCGTGACCACACGTGGCACGCATTGTCCAAAGGTTCTTCGTCAATCACCAGATTGAATTGCCTTCCTGGCCGGCTCGCACTCCGGATCTTTCGCCGATAGAAAACACGTGGTACATGGTTGCTCAACGATTGGCCCAGATTACACCCCCAGCTGCCACAGCAGATCAACTTTGGCAACGCGTGGAAGCTGCTAGGACTGCTGTACCCCAAGAACACATCCAAAGTCTCTTTAAATCAATGCCGAGGCGTGTGGCAGCGGTGATCTCCAACAATGGCGGCTACTCTGGCTACTGATTCTGGCAGGAATCGCACTTCTCAGAAGTCTATAAATTTAATCATTTGATACTTGGTCAACATGTTATCTACAAAATAAATTTTGTTGTGCTATCTCTTGTCTTTCTTGGTGTTGCATTTACGGTGGCCAGTAGTGTATTTAAAAGTACTTTGTTCAATTTAAAAGTACAACTATAAGTTAAGCCTTTGGAGATAAAAAAAGAAAAATATTACAAATTTTGTTAGAAATATTTTTTAAAAAAATAAAAAATTGAGATAAAAGACACATTTGTGAAGTATAAAACATACATTTAATTTACAAATTACTTCTTACTAAATATTGTTGAAGAAATAAATTTTTTTTAAGTGGATTTTGCGAAGGATTCTGTTTGAAATTTTTAAAGTAAAGCAATTATATATTGATGCATTATATAAGTTATCTATATTTCTCAAAATATTTTAATAGGGCTGAAAATTGTAGAAGAGGAATCAAAGGACCTAATTATTATTTATAGATATTACAAAAATGGGCCACACACACAGAAATGCCGATGAACACTCTCTTTGAACAAACAAAAAAGGCTCAGTTTCATCTCAATCAGAAGCGATGGTTTCTTTTTATATAAAATCATAGCTACAGGCTGTATTGTTTTGTTCTTATTTCTGTAATTAGTTCTCGGAAAATGTTTGAATTCGTTTTGAGGTAGAAATACCACATTCCTGCTCTAATCTGTTTTTGACGTCATTAGAAATTTTTGAGTGTTGTAAGAGGGTAATCTTTGTTCGTAAGGACAGATCACTAATTTGTATACTTCACTTTCCTGTACCATTTTAAAAATATGCCTTATCTCAGTACTAAAAAAACTAATAAAATCAAACTATTTTCTTGAACATTTAACATCAAACTATTGTTTATGGATACTTTTTTTTAAAAACTTTTATATGGCGGATTACAAGACAGCTTCAAACAAAATGAGAAACAGAGAATATTGACAAAAAAGAAGAAACAGAAATAAAATAAATAAAAAAACAATAAAAGAAAAACCAGTCTACAATATAGTTCATAAATCACACATTTACGTTTGGCCTCCCAATATCTGCTCCACATAGATCAAGAGCAGAATGCGCAGCAGCATGCCAAATGAACGGCGTCCATTTTTTCACTAGAGTCACAGAGTTTATAAAGAACTCTGGGCAATGCATATCATGTTTAGATGCTTGAATAGGCAGTCGTAGCCAGTGGTGACTCGAAAATTGGCTACAGCTCTATCTCGTTACCATTTTGGAATATGAAAGAGTTTGCTAAACCGCAATTTTGATTATTCTTTTCGTTGAAGTGTTGCCAGAAGTGTTATCTGTAGTACGTGGATGGATGTCAGGCCTTTATAGATATCAGTCGGCATATCATTACAAAAAAACGTGATTGGTTCAGTAATCAACCAAGTATTTCCTTACCTTTTAACTGCTCGAGATATTTATCAAAATATATACATGTCACATCATTTTTACATTCTGATAAAAGGGGGCCGCCATTCGTAAGGTACTGAAACATAAAAGTTCTTCAAATTTTATTTATTTTTTATTTTACTTTTAAAAAATAGAGGCGTTTTGCCGCACCCATAGAGGCATTATTTATGAGAATTCAATAAGTAGAAAGCTAGGAAAACTGAATTTTAAATTTGTAAGCAAACCTGATGTAACTGTAATTCAGATACACCTTCTCAAAATCCGTATTGTGTTCAGCATCTATTGTAAAAAAACAATTTTTCTATAAAAAGAATGTAAATTTTTAAAAAAATGTTCAAATTTATTGAAAATTTCTACATTTTTTGTGCAAAAATTACGGAAAACTTAAATGATTAATTAAAATTTTATAAATAAAATTTTTCTTTAAATTTTAATTATGTCTAGTTTTAAATTTATAAACACCCTCGAGAGTAGTTGTTATACTATAAATAAAAAGGATATAGTACAAAGGGGACTTGAGGATTATTCTAAATTAAATACACAGCTTGTAAAATAGACATTTCGTTTTCCTAACTTAACATTTTCCCTAACAGCATTTGAATGCTCATGAATAACTCTACATGTTTATTATTGTTGGTTTTATTTTAAAATAAATAAATATCCATATGTATGAATACAAAGACTGATTGTTTTGTTATAATTTTTAAAAACAGAGTTCCATTTAAATTAAACATCAAATTAACTTCATAAATTCATCAAATATATTTTCTTGTGAATTTTTATAAAAAATAAAATATGTGTAAGGAATTCTGTAATATTCTGTAGTGATGATGTTCAAAGTGAAGTAAAATTGCTAAAACTTATAGGCATAAAACTTTGGTATTTTAGATGGAAGAAGATGTGAATCGTTGATAACACGTGTTGATGAAGTAAGGAAAGAGTAATTAAAAATTCTTCTAAATAGTCTAGAATTTTAAACTCACAATTTAAAAACCAAGAAATGATGCAAAATAGTCCAATTAGTAATGCTGTGGCATTATATTGTATTAAAAATATTATTTTGCAAATCATAGATGAAAATATTTTTATTTGCAATTTTTTTCAAAATGGCCTTTTTGTTGATTCCGGTGCACTTTTCTCAAAATATACTTTACCTGTAGAACTCTTATTTTGTACACTACTAGTTCCACAAATTGTCAACTAAGTGAACAATCTTTTTTTTTCATATAAACATTCATAAATTTTAGGTAAATCACAATTTTTGCATAAAATTTAAAGAAAATTTAAATTATTAAATTTAAAAATTTGTATAATGTTTATAAATTTATTTTTGAAAATTTCATTTCGTTTATTTTATGGATTGTTATGTTTGGCAAAAACCCTGTACACAATTTTATAGCTATATATGTAGTGGATTTTATACAAAGTGTATCTAAATGTAAGAACATGCTTTGAAAATAAAGAAAGTTATTGATTAATTATCGCTCATACAGATTTATTTGTAATTTAAAATTGAATTTTTTACATTAACAGGCACAGAAATATGCATATAATTCATCGCAGAAATTTTACTCCCGTTGGTTTTAAATTTAAGTAAGTAGAGAATCATTTAAATGTGGTGCAAAAAAGTTCCGTTTTCCTTGTCACAGACGCCCCAGTTACTTTGACAACGCCTAAACTTTTTGTCACAGCAGGACAACCAATGATAGTGCAAATACGTATGGATTTCAAAAAATAAGGTAATAGGAGTTCTGACGGATGTGTATATTCTTCGCCTGAATAAAATTCCTACTGAAGATAAAACGAATATCACAACATTCAAACATGCCGTTGGATGTAGCTGGTTCCCTAGTAACATGACTAAATTTCAGTTACAAAAAGACTGCTTGGAGGAAACGTGGTTTGCGATTGAAATGCTTGTAAGAAGGTTGATACGGTTTGCCTGCTTAA
>BMAO01006677.1:0-34123 GCA_019973975.1 Trichonephila clavata
TCAATATCAGTTTGCCTCTAGGGCTATCAACAAAATTAAATCATGGCAACATTTAGCATCCAACGAGAGCTGGAATTAATTCAAGTGTCAAAGTTTGATCGAGAGAGCCACCAGTAGATGGTGCCACCACTGAAATGGTTCTCACTTTTAGAGACTTGCTGTGTCTGTAAAGAGTTTCCAATAGCTCGTTAGGGAAAAAGAACTTTGGAAAAAAGTTACAAGGAAATAAATTAAGCGAATGAGTAGCTCTGATTAAATTAATGACAAAGTTCAATGCACTTTCTGACAAACTAGAAAGACTTGTGACGGATCTGTACGCGACCTTCTCACCAATCCTCTTGGGGAAACTTTGGAGCTAGCATTTGCGTTAATTCACAACCATCCCTTTCATGAAGAAACCTTGATATGGAGATTAGTTTGACTATATAAAGTCAAGGTTTTGTAATTGTAAGATAGAAGGAGCGGAGAAACTGTTGCGACGTGACTAAGGTGAGATTTAAATTGATTTTTATAGCTTGAGTGAAGAATGGAATTTGCGACTATACTAAATTAGTGGATTGGGAATTTATAATCTAAGATAGATTAGGTTAAATTAAACTGATTACTTGCGCTTGTTTACTTAGAGTTTATTGCTTTCTTAATATCACTCCTAATGTCTCCTCTTGTCGTTTAACTTGTGGTTGATTAGAGTGCTTGAATAGTTATAAAATAATTATTATTATGGAAGTTTCTGTCGTGCTTTGTTTCCCCCCACACCCTTAGGTAGACAGGAGGGTGAGGGAGCGACTTCAAATGGAAGTCGCTCACAGACTCTATAATTGAACTGCAAATTTCCCTTCATAAATTATTGTTCACAAAATACGTAGACATTTGCAGAGGCGCAGTTACTGCCGTATTAGCCATATCAATGATACGGGTCCTTCAAGCTGCAGGGCCCCCAACATGTGTTTGCAAAAAAATCACAAAATATTATCAATAGTCCCATTAATAATAAAGCTTTCATTTAAAAAAAAAAAAAAAACCGCAAAGAACAGGGACTATTTAGGACTAGTTACGCCAGAGGGCATTGGTGACTTTTTTTTTAAATTCCAGACCTTCAAAGAATTAATGGCTAGCAGAAATTCTTAAATTTTTTTTAATAGTTCTTATTTTAAGTTTTTGAAAAGTAAAGGGAAAAAATATATATAAGGAATAAGTGAAAGGAAATATATATATATATTCGATATGAGATTTGTATGAAAAAAAATATTAATTGATTTCCTAATGCAAAATAATTTTTTTTAAAGCTGTGCTCAATACGCCCCTCTCGTGTATCAGTTAAAATACATAAATTTTCCTCGCTCCTCGGGTTAATAAATCCCTTCATTTCGCTTCGTGGCAAGTCGACAGTTCACTTTATAACAAGCCAATGGCCGCGTTTGAACCCTAAGAAAAATTGAGGAGGAGCAGAAAAATATCTCATTTATCTTGGACATGCATGTGAGCAAAAAAAGCAAATCTATAACCATGGAGGCATGAACGCACACACTTTGAATTTTCCTCCATAGATATGATAAAAAAAAAAAGAAGAAAGAAACCGAAATCCTTGGACAGCCCATATCTACAAAAACAATCCACTATGTAGATAAATGGAAAAAAGCTACGAACTATTGCTTTTGCCGATTCATTGTTTCCTCTCCACCCCTCCCGTTTTTGTTTCAGATCGTGCCAGAAAAAAAACCGAGGGGAGGGTGGGGTGTTAAATGCGATTTGGAAGGCAAAGAAGGAGGGGGTGGGGTGGAATATCCCTTTTAGAGTGTCATTGGGGTGAGCTGGAGCAATTTGCCTTGAACGGTTTTGAATTCGGGATCCGAGAAGACCCAGCTGCTATTTATCATGTGCAACCAACAACGCTTCTTTCTTCCGCCTGTAATGTGCTCTTGATGCTACTTTCGGGATCAAAAGGGGTTGCCGGTCCCCTCTTTCTGTTGGGAATGCCAAGACATCGGCCAATCCTGAAGTGATTTCGTTGCATGCAAATGAGGTGGTGAGGTTATATTTCTTGCACCCATTTAATTCTTTCTGTATTGTGATAGTTGTTATTGTAACAGTTCAAAAAGTCCGAGATGAAGCAAGTTATAAATCATATCTGTCTTTTTGATCGAATTTAAATAATGTAAAAAATATTAGCCAAAAAATGTCTCTAATTTGAAAAAATGCTTATTATTATGATTATTATTTTGCCTCTCTTACGAAAGAAGTATTCTAATTCAATTCAATTCATGAATGTATTTTTCTTCTTATTCTGACATACTGTCGCGTTATATTTCTATTTATTGTTTAACTTTAAATTAGATTTATTGGAATTTAGGATAAAAGGACATCACTTTAGTTTTTAAAACGGAAGCATATTTATCATTTACGCCCCTGTGACTCTTCCCTCGGAGTAGATTTTTTCAAACCCTACTTTTAGCGGATCTCTACTGAACAAAAGAAACATTCCTGTTGAATTTTCAAGTTCCTTGGTCTAGTAATTGAAAAAAAAAACCGAAATTCTTTTTTTTTATAAAAACTTTTTGTATCCCTTCGAAAACCTACTTGGGATTCAACCGGTCGACTCTCGATAATTTGAAGTTGGAGGGACCAATGAAAAACTTCGAATTGTCAAGAGTTCGAATTATTGAGAGAGTTGGAGAAAACTCCCAAATTCCATGAAGAGGATTTTTTTTTAACACATTTAGATTTGAAACTATGTAACTAAGCAACTATTGTACATATGTATAAAATTATTTTAAAGAATTTTTAAAAAAGTATACGTTATACAATATAAATATTATGCAGAAGATAAAAAACCTGTATTAAAAGAATACATTTATGTATAACAAACAACTATTAAAAGAATACATACTGTACATAATTTTTTTTGACAGAAAAATCTGTTATCTTTTTTTTATTTTATGGCATTCAATCTCTCTTCATTTATAGATTTTTCTAGAATAAATGAAGCTTGAAAAATGTCCGCATCAACATGATTTTGAAGGAAAGAGTTGTGTAGTTTGTTTAGTGACACTTAAACTTCTGTCAGAGATATCGGAAGCAACTCTGATGGTCATCAAAGGGGCCTCGTTACAGGGGAGACAAGCAGAGACAATACAACACAAAACATGTAAGCTCCAACCTGTTTGCTACAGGATTCTACATGATAGTGAGTGTTTGAATTGTCTAGAGTTTTATAAGATCACTTGGAATTATCGCGTGTTGTATTCTGGCCGGCCACATATTTTACTTCGAAATATTGAGTGTACCAAAACGTATTGTTTTGATTTGAAATATCAAGAGTTTTTCTAGGGGCTGAGAATATACTTTGAATTAGCGAGAGGCTCGTATTATCGAAGGTTTGAATTAGCGAGAGGTTCGTATTATCGAAGGTTTGATTTAGCGAGAGTCGACTGTATATATTTTAAGGACGGATAATAAAGATGTTCTAAAAAGTGCAAATACAAATATATTAAATCAAAATGCATTGAATAAAACAAATTATCAAAATTTTGCTCTAAAAAAAGCGCAATTTATTCTGTTAAAATTAGTTTTTCCATGGAGTTTTTTTAAATTAAATCTGTTCAATTACGTATAAATTTTAAGTGATACAATTTTAATCATTATTTTAATAAAAATGATACAAATTATTCAAGAATTCAAAAATGTATAAAAAAAATCAAGTGCAAAAAAAAAAAAAAAAAAAATCTTTAAAAAGAAAAATAAATGTTTAAACAGGAATATTGTATAATAAAAGAGTTTCTTTATTGAATACTATTACCTTTCAGACAGTTTGATTTTTGTTCTGTTTCCATGTTAAATCACAATATAGTATAAAATTAATAATTTTCTATTAAAAAAAACCCATTTATAAATTGACTTTTTATAGATAAAATAAAAGCAGTATCACTATTTCGTGATGGGTTTCGTTTTTATGTATAAATATATTAATAGATTTGAATCCCAAAAATGAATTATTTTATTTTCAAAATGATTTTATTATCACAATTCTAAGAAAATTTCTTGAAAAATATATATTAAAGTATTTTTATGAATTTAACTATTTTCGAATTTGCGAAAAAATTCGTTGGTTTTATATCACTTAGGCCAAAACTGTGATTACGCGCCATATGAGGCAACCCTTCGATTAGTGTTTTGAAAGATCCTATACAGTGATGGAATTGATGCCGGGATTGAAGCTGATTGTCTCCTTGGGCTTTTATGGTCGAGCCCTAACGACATACAAATGTCTACTTAGGATCAACTTTTTTCTTTCGCTTTTCTTTACCGATTAAACGAAAAAAGAACGAATTTTAAAGTCATATCCATCACTGAGGGAAAAACATTGATATATGTGTCACAACTGCTTTACTTCATTTTTATAGAAGAGATGAATATTACTATTGAGTACTGGAAATTTTAAATCAATTTTTTTTTCAATTTGTTGTAATTTGTAAATAGTTAATGATGAACGAAAAGTGATTTTAAATAATAGAAAAGGGAAAAATATTGCAAATTTTTTTTTCTTTATTTTTATTTTTTGCTTTCGATAAGACAAAATGGTTCTGTGGTTTTTGAAAATAAAAATTGCATTTCAAGAAATAATTTAAGGAATCCGTGTCCACATGAAAGTTCCTTTAGATAAGTGCGTAAATTTTTTTTAAAAATGTAAAATGTTTAGAAAAAAAAAAATATAAAGTAATGAAAAAAAATAATAATAACCAATCATTTTCAATTAAAATTTTGTAACAAATCTCGCCAAAATAATTGTTTATTTTGAACAGTATGAATTAATGTAAAAAAGAAATGTAACGAAAGAAAAATATTTAAAAGACAGATTCAAAAATATAACTAAAAATTCACTACATTCTTCAACTTTAAAGGCAATACATTTTTTTTAAAATCAATTTTAAATATTTAATCATTAAACTTGTTTCATTTCAACTTTTTATACATAAAAAAAAAACACCTCTAAATATTGTTTTAAAGATGTTCGCTGATCTATTTGTTTTCGTTAAAATTTGTGCGAAAAGTTTGCAATTAGCCTTGAAGGATGTAAAGACATGCACTTATAGTATATAACATCATTTTATTTATTACGAGTTGAATGTTTTTCAAAGTTTTGATGGCAATTCAAAGCAAAAGAAATTGTTGAGGGGATTTTAAAATTATTTAAAATAAAGTCAATCATCACTATTGCATATATTATTAAAGAAATTGTTTTTTAAATAGTTTTGAGGAATTTCCTGGTACGATATAAAAAGAGAGTACGGATCACATAAATGTCTAAGAATCTGATTTCCGAGTAATATTGACAGGTGTTTTAGCAAAATTATGTCTTACTATTGAATATTTTTCTCATTCACTACTTTTTCTCATCGCATGTGAAATTCAAAATCTTCGATTGTGCTGCCATCTGTTGATCCTACAAACAACAAACGAAAATTTCTTTTAAGTGTGAAACTGTTTAAATATTTTCAAAAGAGAAATGATACGAAAACGCATTCATTATTACTAGTGCATGTATGGGTTTATATCTCAGTTTCACATGACACAGATAAAGCCATGCAAACTTTACATGTTCTCTAGAGTGTTTGTGACTTGGCCGTACCGATTTAAGCTAATTTCGAGTCCTGGGTGCAGATCTACAGGCCCCCTTGGCACTGGAAGATTAAAATTTATAACCAGAAAATCTGGTTAAGTCCAGCTTATCCGGGCCTTTCTGAGCCCCTGGGCGCCCGCCTCAAGCGCCCAATGGATAAACCGGCACTGTGGCTTGGTAAATATCAAAATATAGATAAAATTCAGGGGCGTAGCTACCGCCGTATCAGCCGTATTAATGGTATGGGGACCCCAAGTAAAAAAATCATGAAATAGTAAAGGGGCCCCAAGAAAATTTTGATACAGGACTCACTTAAGAGTAGCTATGCCAGTGATATAATCATAATTTTAGATTAGACATCTTTTAATCAAATTATAGATATAATCTCATAAATTCTTGTAAAATTTTTAATAAATATAACTTCTGATAAATATTTTACATGGAAATTATAAAATAAGTATAGATAATTCAGAAAACTAACCCACGTGCAATATATTACAAATTCTGGAAAAAAATTCCAAATATGTACACATATATTCATATGCATACACGCGTATATATGTTACTATAATGATAAATGGTGTATGACATTTTAAAGCTTTTTTTTCCCGTATAAGTTTGTTATGTTAATGTGTTGAGAATAAATACACAAATGGGACAGTGTAAACAAAAACGGGTAGTGATTTTACTAATTAATTTTTAGAGAAGTTTCAAGTGGTAAAGAATTTAAATTGGATTACACTTTAACTATTAAATGTTGTGAGGACAATATAAGCTTATTAAAAGTATCTGACATTTCAAATTATTCAAAACATTTTATGTGATTTTTTGAAAAAAGATTTAATTCATTAAAGTAACAGTTCGAAAAACTTGAAAATGGCCCAGTTTTAGTGAATCTAGCATCATTTGAAAACCGATTGTGAGAACACTATTTCCTTCAGATCCATATAGAAATGGGGCAGAAAATTATCAAAAGAAAAATTATCGAAAGAAAATACAAAAACGAGAAATATCTCGTTTTGAAAAGAATTCGTGAAACATTTAGAGAAGCTTATGTGAAATAAAAGTACCGCACCCCCTTTTTTACGAAATGTTAATACACTACGTTCTTGTGTTTTCAAGTCATTTATTCAAGGTATTAAGCCAGATTTTTGAAAAAAATAGTATACTTCTAGAGCTACAACTCTTTTAGTGCACAAGGCTTGTCATTTCTTTTAAATAAACTGTATTTTGATTTGTGTAGAAGTAAAATTTTTATACTTATTTCTTTCGTTATTTTTAGGGCTATCGTTTTTATACCCGGTGTATAACACCCCCTCCCCCTCAAATTTCGAATCTTATTTTTTGTATTAAAAGTGCGCTTTACTCGCTGGATTTGACGGTATTCTGCTTATTTCGAAATTGTACCAAGAATCTATTAGACCAGATGCATCACACGAGAAAAAAGAATTAGAGAATATAAGAAATAAATTAAATCCCCCCAAGTGGATGTTGATTTAGACAATTTGATCGATGAAATTATTTTTTTTTAACTTAAGAAAGTGTGTGGAACAAAATGAAAAATATACTATAATTTTGGAACATATTTTATCTCGAGAGTACAATAAATTTAACTATCGGTTTCTCCATCTCTAAACTTGAAAAACGTGACCTACTTTATAATTTATAATCAATTATGTCATTTGTATGTTTTATAAAATGATAACTATCGAAAAGACAAAAACTTGTATCAAACAAAACAATACAGAATTGTTATACGATTCCGTGATTAATTTTTAAATGGAAATGTATTTACTTTGTTATATGTGAATTGTAAATTTTTATGTGTATTTTTACTTTAAATAGATGTGAAAGTTACATACTATATGCATTGGTAATTTTTTTTCAATGGGGCTGCACATTGGTATTTTAAACCTTTGCAGACCTAGTACATTCCCCAGGAGCTGGTATCACTTTTTAGCACTGCATCATATAAGCGATACCAATTACAGCAAGCAATTTTGACGCCCAGTTTCCTCCATAGAGGGAGGCACCTAAGCTCTTGAGACGATGCTAACCTGTTCTAGGATTTAATTTTGCCGAGAGCATCCAAGCCAAACAGACACTCTAGGGATCTTTTACATGTTGTATAATCATACGACATGGCCGCTGTCGATTTTCTGCATCATGAAAATCCACCGACTTGGGCCGGGGTCGAATCCGCAACCTTGGGTGCAGAAGGCAAGCGACAAATCAACCATTTTCTACATATTTTCCTTACAACTCACGTACGTATTGTGAAAAATGTTTGATATTGGTGGCGTATTGTAACAGAATTATTTGGGGAAAAAGAACTTGCAGCGATGTCTTTAAATATATACCAGTGATCTTCAAACTGTGTCCCACGGAACCCTGGGGTTCTACAAGTCATACCCAGGGACTCAACGAGTCACAGTAAAAAAATCGAAAATAAACTTATAAATAGGTATGTATGCAAAAGGGATTTACGTTCTTTGAAGTTTGCATAATTACAAAGTATCTAAATCTCACCCTATTCACTAAAACCGAAAATTTTAGTTATATATAACATCTTTATTCTGCAGTTCTTCTTAAACTTTTATTATGATATAATAAAAGAATATTAAAAAACGTTTTTTTCTCTCTATATATACTTCTTACTAGATTGTGAGTATTCTATTGCTTTCTTGTCTTGGGTTCTACGAGATAATTTTATACTCGTTAGTTAGCAAAATGTCTTGCAAAACTAAATAGTTTTTAATGGAAAATACATCTTTTTACATCTGTGGGGAAAAACAATCCATAGTGAAGAAGAAGCAGCATATCGACGTATTCTATGTTAAAATCTAAATTTAAGCAAGTACAGCTCCTGAATGTTCTGTTGTGAATTCTCATGCAAAAAATACAGTTTTTCTCACACATCTATAAACATTTTAATGTCATTCAGATCCCAGTTACTAAAAGGGGCGTAGCTACCCCCGTATCCATGATACGGGGCCCCAAAATGCACAAGCAAAAAATCGAATTATTAAAATTTCCGGAAAAAAGCACCCAAGGAATTTTGATACAAGGCCCACTCATGATTAGCTACGCCAGTGGTTGTTAAATATAATGCTCGGGTGGGTGACACTTGAATCACAAATTAATGTTACTAATGAGTAAATTAGATTAAAAAATTAAATTAGAATTTTTTAATTATAAATGCAATAATTTTTTTGATTGCTTTTACAGGAAGTACCTATAACACTCTGTTCTACTTTAAATATTATTTTAAGATATATTTTTCTAAGCAAGTGTAAGGGGTTCCCCATGCTTAGTACTCAATGGTTGTGTAAGGGGTTCTACGAATACACTTTCTAGTTCTAGGGGTTCCATAAAAACACCTTCAAGTTCTAGGGGTTCCGTGAGTAGAAAATTTTGAAGACCACTGCTATGTACCTTGAAGAGTTTCGTTTGCTTTCTTGCTTGATTGTTTATTAATGTCGCATTTTCATGCCTGCCATAAAAGGTTTTAAATATAAAATGTATTTTTTTTAAAGTAGACTGCTAAAAAATATCTTTATAATTCTGTTGCTCTTATTTTTATCATTTGAGCTGATTTTTTAAAAAAGAATACAGATTTTTAATACCGCATTTGTTAATATTTAATCAGGCATTTAAATTACCAAGGAACGTGTCTAATTACGATAAGCCCTTTAAAACAAATGTCCAAAATTCATATATTATTTCGAAAAGAATGGTAGGACGTAAGACACTGCTTTGGACTGCATGCACAAGATATAACATTGATAAAATTTCGAGTGTTATCTAAAGCTATAAAAAATATCAGTGAAAAATAATTCACATATTAAAAGATACTTGTGATTTTGCTCGTAATATTAAGAAATTTTGCGAAAGTTTTTTGAAATTAAACTTATTCAGGGTGGGGCAAATAAAAGTTGTCCGGATGAGTGGATATGATTGGCCATGAGTGTGATGATCCAAGTGATCGAAAACGGTTGAAATCTTTGCCCGGATTATGTCAGTGTTAGTTGATTTGTGCACAATTGAAGATGGTACTCACAGTGCAGCAGATGATGTTCGTTGTGGAAAGTTACATTAAAACAATTCATGGAAATAGTGTGCTCGGTTGTCCACTAACTATCTTCCCTCCTGACAGAGTTGTTAACAGAGGTCAGTCCAATTTGGGCCCTAGCTGGCAATCCGGGTCACCTGATCTGTCAGTGTGTGATTACTTTTTGTGGGGATTCAACGATTTCAGTCCAATCATTACGATATTTTTCTGCGTGAGCTTGCAATAATGTACTATCGCAACCGTATTGGCGATATTATATGAAACGAAGCACATGATTGCCAATTCAGCGCATACGGAATCGGGTTTGCCAACTTGGCGAGTTATCTTGAACGTTAGCATTGTTGCGATAGTACTTAATAAATTTATTACAGCATCATGAAAAACTTTTTCTATATATAAAGAGAAAATCAAGCGTATTGATCGATGTGTATGTTACTTTATGATTCTCTCAAATTCCAAATATAATTTCCATTAATTCCAATACATTGAAATTTTCATAAAAATATATAGATTTTAAAAATAAATTCATTTTTGTTTAACGTATCTAAAATATATTTCCATCCCCTTATTTAGTTTCCTTCTCAGTATGATCGCAGAGGAATATGAACTAAAAATTGCAAATAGTTTTGAGAATTTATATTCCTGTTTTTACTTTCACAGTGAATCCACAAATAAGCCCTCTGAGACTTTGCTGTAAAAATCCAGTAAAGTCAATTTCTTTTAAAAAAATCCATCGAGTACTAAATAAAATTTGTCTAAAATAATTTTTGATGTATTCATTTTAGTTGCATCCCAATAACTCTTTCTAAATTTAGAAAGTTATTTTAAAGAAAAAAATAAAAAAGATGGCTTGAAATATCTATCACCAATAGCAGTGTTATCTTCATTTTTCCATTAAATATCCATTCAAAAGTCAAACAAATCCGAAGTTCTAATCACTATTCTAGAAAAGTTTTAAAAAAATTGCAAATAAAATAAAAATCACAGTGAAATAAAGTAAAACGGATGGAGAAGAGAGAGGAGTCAAAAGTTCTCTCTAAAAGTTAAGTAAATCGCTGGTAAATAAGTGTTTTACCGATTCAATAAAACCGATGAGGAGGAAAAGTAGAACAAGAACAAAACAAAAAAAAAAAGGAATTTTTTTAAAGTAACATAACAAGAAAAGACACCCATTCCTTTTTCCCTACTGGAAACAGATATACCAGACGTTGAACACTATTTTATTCCTTTTTTATCCCCCTCTTTCTCATGCCCCGCACTCAGCTAGAGTGAAAAAGAAATTTCAGTCAAATTGAAATAACTTCAGTTCAATCCTTCAGCGGCACCCCTACAAAATCGTTTTTTTTCTCTCTGTCTCTCTCCCTTCCCCCCTTTTTTCCTTCTTTTTTTTAATATGTGTAAAGGGTGCCTAAATTTCCCTTCTGGAAGTATACGCCGGAGCGAGAGGTCATTCCATTTGCAAGGATAGAAGGACTTCATCAGTAAAATGTCACATTTGAGTGACTGAAAAACAGCTAAGCCGATCAACTCTACGACTGATTTTTCCAGAGTGTTCTTCCGCCCCCAATACAACCCCTCCGTACATTCTTAGGGCACGAGAGGGAAAAAAAGGGAAAGCGGAGGGACTTAGGAAAATACATCTATATATATACAGATTTTTTTTCCGGGAGAAGAGGCTGAGAAAACCCTTTCCCTTGAAAGGTGACTTTGTGGCTTTTGAACTGGGCGGCAAAGAAATTGTGTTAAAAGATAAAAATGGGAGAGGGGAGTTTAGAAGAGGGGAGGGAGTAATTCAATCGAGATGAAATCGTTTATCGAGAAGTGCATTGCTTCTCTTTAATTCTGTTACTTCCCTATAACATCATTTTAATCTATTCCTTCATTTTCATGTCAGCCTCGATGTTCGATTTTTTTTACACCAACTCTTTCTATTTTTCTTTTCCTCATCGTGCTGGGAGAGTATTAAAATTTAATTTATTTAAAAGCCGATTGATTTAACGTTAACGCAAGCTTTATTATCTATTTTTTTTTACTCGTGATTTTATATACCGAAGCGAGATAGATAGATAGAGATAGAGGTCAGAAAACGTTTTTTGGTATAATAAGTAGGGTTGCTTAAAGCTTAAGTATTTAATGGTTCCTTTCTTTCTTTCTTTTTTTATTACATCTGAATTTTTTCTCCCTATTGGGGAATTTGACAATTGCATAAGAGTTTGATTTAAAAATTGGTTCAATTTAGCCGGAAGTCCATTTTACTGTCCATATCTCCAAAATAGTTTTTTTCAATTCCTACTATTAGCTCACTCTCTCCCTATATATATATCTATATATCTTGTTTAAATTTTCAATCGTAAATAAAATACTTCCTATTCATCTGTTCAAAGTAGGAATTGACTTAATTTTTTTTATATTACTTGTTATTCAAAGACTGATCTATTTAAATAATTTAAAAAAAAAGGTTTTTTATATTCATATAGTGATATATACAAGTGTGGGGATTTGGGAATTCAACTCTTCGCCTCAAAGGCCCACAGATTTGTAATTATTACCATAGAGATTACCTCTCGGCGTTTTTGTCTACATGTTTTTAGAATGTAACCTAGTGCCGGTTTATCCATTGGGCGCTTGGGGCGGGCGTCCAAGGGCCTGGAAGGGACTTAATAGGCCCGGACAAACTGGAGAACCAGATTTTCTGGTTATAAATTTTGATCCGCCATTGCCAAGGGGCCCCGTAGATCTTCCGCGCCCTGGGCTCGGAATGATGCTTAAACCGGCACTGATGAAACCTTCATATAAAAGAGATCCGTGTACGCTTCTGAACCCATACATATATCAATGAAGTGTTAGACGATGCAGCTTCAGTGATGAATTTTACTGAAAAAGAAGCGCCAAGAACTAATTTTGCGAAAAAAAGAACAATTAAATAGAACTACATAATACATGCAAATTACAGTTTTACAATTTGAGCAATGAGTATAAACAGTTGTCTATATAATTAGTGCCTTATTATTACTACTCATCATAGTAGTAATAATAATAAGGCATATTTTTATTTGAATTTCATTTCAGTTCATTTAAAACAGTAAATGAAGCTTCATTCTAAATTCAAAATTACTTATATGCAAATAAATACACCCTTGTACATTTTTCTGGGTTATTCTCTTTAGAACATGTTAAAAAAGCTACTTCAAACACATTGACGTCTTAAGGCATGGGCCCAGGGCCTTGGTCCCAATGGGGGCCTAGTCTCCTTCTATACTCAGTCTTAATGAGATCATAATTCAAATAATTTCAACGGACAAATGCTATTTCCGGTTGCATTCACCAAAACACTGGGAATTTCGGACGATATGTCAGCTACATGTTATGACCGTCGTCCGCGTACAGGCCTAGGCTATTACCATACATCATCATTACTCATTCAGTCAAAAGGCAGCAGTCGGTCGATCCGGTTTGTGCGATTGTAAGTCATGCACATTTAATTGCTTCGGTTTATTGTTTGTACGAGTATTTGACAACGTATGTTATTTACTGTCTGCTATTAAGGGTCATGGGGGGTGGGCTACATTTGCTTAGAGGCCCATATCCTACTTTTGCTTAGGGGTCCAGGGCCTCAAGAAGTCTTAAGACGTCCCTGTTCAAATAGTGAATGTTTATCGAGTATGATGAAATAAAAGAATTGATCTTTAATTGAAATTTAAAATTATAAGATTATTTCGTTAAAAATTTTAAAGTTAAATTATTTGGAATTTACAAATGATAATAATTAAAAAGATGCAGATATATATTTAATGCATAAAAAACTATTAAAGAATTTCCTGATTAAATGCTTCTAAATTCAACATTCCATGATGCAAAAGATCTGCTATGGTTACTAATACAATTTTTATTTCGTGTCTTTAGATTGCCACTAGAGCTTAAAATTTTCACAAATATAACACTAATAGAATATTTAATATCTTTCATTTAACCAAAAATTAAAATATATACATATTTAAGAATATTTAAAACGTGGCTTGAATCAAATTCATGGCAGAACTCAAGAGTTTTTAACCGTCCTTTGGCATGGTTTTTTTTTTTACCACTGAAACAAATCAGGGCGATGTAATTCATACTCTAGATTAAAGGAAAAATGATTAAAAATATCCTACCATAAATATATAATATAAAATAATTAAAAAACATAATGAGATTTTAAAACATTCATCCCCAACTCAGTACAAAATAAATAAAAAAAAAATATATTTTTGTATTATTTTTATTCCTGATGCTAATTAAGAAAACAATTGTTTTAATTCTTATTTCATCTGCATCGCGGTACTCGTCGTCAGAATTTTCGTCATCAAGGCCATCTTCTGATAGCCAACCGCCTTATAACTGATCCAAGCAATCTTCACAATGTCCCTGTCCTCTAAACTTATCTACAAAAATAACATAAAATAAACATACAGTAAAAACATTTTCGTCATACATTAGAAGTGAAACAACTGCATATAGTGATGTAAATTTCTGTCACATGGTTTTGAAAAGATTATTTGGGAGTGTTCGATATATATTGTACAGAAAATAACAGAAACTCCCCCAAAAAAACCTTTTTTCAATTCCTACTACTATATATATAGCTCACTCTCTCTCTTATATATATATATATATATATATCTTGTTCAAATTTTCAATCGTTGAAAAATACTTTCTATTAATCCAATCACAAGTTCAAATAAATTTTTTAAAACTTGTAGTGGACACTTGATGTTAATACAGTTTTTTCAAATATTAATTAATTTATAACTGCCGGTTAATTAATTAAATACAATTAATTAATTACCAGTTTTTGAAGCCAACTTAGATTCGTCTCCATTGTTGCAACAATGTAACTATTAAAGCAATGACAAAAGTTGGCGTCGAAACTAGGTTTTTCAGCTAAACTAGCCAAATCGGATGTACATTGTTACAACAATGCAGACAAATCATGCACTTTTTTCAATTCCTAATATTAGTTTACTCTTTTCCTGTACATTAAATATTTTGTCGCATTTTCAATTGTTAATAAAATACTTTTTATTCAACCATTCAAAGAAGGAATTGATTAAATTTTTTTTTATATTACTTGTTTCTACTCATTATTGCTATTATTATATAGGAAAAAAATAATAAGAAAAAATTCAAATTAGTTATAAAATTTTTTCAAGAAATCGCTCGTTTCTTCCAACCACAATAAATAGCGGAATGGCAAATTCAAACCTGATATAATGATTGTGACAATTGATATTTTTTGACAGCTTTGTTCCTTATTACGCAATAGTCATGAAAAAAAAGGTGCCCGCAGCAACAAATTTACATTTCATCCATTCTGAGTACAATTTTTTGTTCATCAAATTTTATGATCGAGATTTCCATCATCATGCAAAGAAGAGTTAAGTTACATGTTGAATAAAAAAAAGTATTTCCTTTAAAAAAAATTTCTAATGAGTTTTGTAAATTAATCAATTACCAGTTGACCAATAATTACCTTTTTAATGATATTTTTAATTACATGTAGAATACACGGTGATGAAAACTATTTATTATGTACTATTTATTATCAATGAAATGCCTTAGAAATGTGATGTTTAATTTTCTCGTGCTTTTATGACTTTAACTGAAAATAATGCTTAAAAATAAATAAAATTAAAATTATCTTAACTAAAAATATTTATTTAAATAAAATAAAATTGCAAATCACAGTACTTTAATGACTAAAAGAGAAATCTGTTCTCTAAAAGAAAAAAAAAAACTGTGTAAGATATCTTTGGAACCTGACATTATTTTTCCCACTTCCCTAAAAATACAGAACTGTGAATGCGCGCGTGGTTAAGAATAAATATTAGTTCCTGCTTTCCAGAAGAGAAAAAAAAAATACAAGTTATATTGTCAAATATTTTCTTATTGAAAAAAAAAAGTAAAATCTCTGCCATACTACTATTACTTGAGAGGAAAGTAGGTGAAAAAAAAAACAATACCTCCTTTCTGTCAGAAGTGGGGTTCGAACCCACGCTCTCTTTCGAGAACCAGAGCTTAAATCTGGCGCCTTAGACCGCTCGGCCATTCTGACCTACTCTCACTATTTGCTTTAGTACATAAATTGAACAAATATGCTATTTTTCAAAAACGTGATAAAAATTGTCTTCTATGATATGATTAAATGAAATTTGCTTGAAAGTTCTTGAAATTTTAACTCTTCTCCCGATAAATTCGTATGTTTTAAATTTCTATTTAAAAAAATCCAGCAACTAGGAAAATTTCTTGTTATTTAAATTAGATAATTAAAATATATTTATTGAATAATATTTTAGTTTCATAGATAAAATTTTCTATTTTTATATAATTTTATAAGACATTCTTTAATTTTAAACGAATTTAGATTATCATTGCAAAATAAATAAACCCATGAAAAACTTTTACTTTTGTTCAAACGTATTTTTGATTTTTAAATCCATCTATCTGTTTGACTGAATGTTACAATTTTGTATGAGGTGCAAAGACAGGGCCGTGAAGATAAAATATTTTTTCAAGCATTGATTGTAGTGAAAATCGTTTAACACAAAACTCAGGAGACTGAAATATTTTTTCGCTTTAAAGGGATTTCACATTTAAAAATATTGCAAAAAAAAACATTTTACAAAATTAAGCTTATTAGAGTACATTTTATTTACACAGATATGTATATATGCATGCATTTAATAAAAATGAATGAAACAAAAACATTCACAAGAATTTCATGTACTTTAATAAAAAATCTAGTAATTCCAACTTCTTTAGAATTCCGTTTTCGTCATGTTTTTGATCAACAGCCTTAAGAATCCTTCCTCTTCATTTTAAGTGAAATAGCAGTTTGCTTTTTCCCTGAGTTCCTTGCCATTGTGCATGTAAAAAAAATCTTCCAAAATAGAAAAAAGACTCAAACCAGACTCACTGATTTTTATTTAGTCCGCGATTACTCGTCATCGAATTCCAAAATCAACTGATGCCAGGTGAGAAGTTTTGTATGGTGTTTGTAGGGGTGGAGGTTGTGAAAGTAGCTTAGTTAAACAAAACTGGGTCATGTCATAAGCTATTCGGAGGGTATTTCAAAGCCAAGTTAGTGTCTTTTCTACGAAACATATGAAAGCACCTCTTTTTCATTTCACACTCCTCTTAAACCTCGCCCGCTTAGCTGGTGGTTTCCATATTTTGTTCATTGACAAAAGTAAAGTCATTTCGCGTTAAGCGATTTTCGTTTCGTGTTAAGAGAAAAATGCATGAAAATACATAGTAGTTTGTCGGGACCGTTGCATTTTTTCGTGTTAACCGATATTTCGTCTTTTTCGATCTTCGTCTCCGCTTTGCGTTAAGCGTACTTTACTGTATATACGCACAGTGATACTTAGTCTACCCCTACTAGAAAAGGGAAATCTGTTAATGGGACAATTAACAACATTAGTCCCTATGCATAAGAGGGTACTAATGTTGTTAATTGTCTCATTAAAAGATTTCTTTTCTAAAAATGGGCTCCTCAAGGCATTTCGGTATAGCGCCCGCTTAGAATTAGGTAAGGCTAAAAGCTTGAGACGTCGTTTATTGTTTTTATATTGTAAAATGAAAATTAAGAGAATTTCTACTTAGTAGTAAGAGTATTTCTAGTCCTTAATACTTTAAAATCATAGGTCTGTAATTTTTAGCTGACTCGAGGACTATTGCAAATTACGTAATCATTGCAAACATCTATATCATTTTACCAGTAGCAACCAACACAACTGCCATGTAACCTGTTCACTTCCAGTCCTGACTATCCCACTGTCGGAGAATCATGTGGAAAAGTAGGGGAGGGAAACCCAAAAAATCCATAATAATAAGAAGAAAGCAAAACTGCAGGTGCAAGCCTCCCTAGCGGCAAATTTGCTCGGGGAGGGGGGCGGTTTATCGAAACGTGAGATGTCGAGCGACAGACAATGGCTGAAGGGGGGAGGGTCTCTACCAAGAGTGCAAAATCGTTTGTCAAGTAAGTCAGCAGCCACCACTTCTCATGCGGACTCAATAGATGTGACTTGCCAACAGAAAAGAATTTTACTCTGTCATCGGCATCCATTGTGTGAGTCCACATCACTGCACCTTTACAAGACGGTTCAAGCGTTACAATCAACTTTAGTAGCAGTTTACCCCCAAAGAAAACGGGGTTGCCGGCACATTAAAAGACAAGGGGGGTTGGAATGATTGGCAGGGTTGCAGCTGGATCAAAGCTGGAACGCATGACCACTTTTTCCGCATAAAGAGAGGTGTGGGTTGGAAATGAATATCTCTCGTGTAACTTTTTCGGGATTCTGGTGAAACCAAACGAATTCAGTTTTTTATAGGACTTGTGCTTTTGTGAACGCTTTTAGAAGAGAATTATATGCTTGTTAAAACTGACCTCACTTATTGCTTAAGAATATACAAGAAGTATAGAATGAATTCAGCTGCTAAAAGAAAAGATGCCCCAAACATTAAGGTATTCCTGTTTTAAGTTAAAATAGAAACTTTTTATCAGTGAAACAGAATGAATGCTGTTATATTTCCTTAATCCTTAATTCCATTGGTATTCGACAATTATATTCCAAATATATTTTTATATAATCCAATGATTCTGTCCATTCTCTTAGGCATTATGGTTTATTGGACGACACACATAGAAGACATGTTTACAGCATAAGGAACATTACATGTATATAACTCTGACTCTACTAGCTTAACAAAGTATCTCTCAGATGACTTGCAGCGCCATCTATTCATTTAACATTTAATTTACAGCAAATGCTTTTCCATGCTGGTAAAAAGACAACGTATTCATTGTACAAAAAACAGTGAAATTTAAATTTGTTCTTCATGTCCTCGCTTTTAATATTTAAAATAATTAAGTATTAATAAAAAATATCTTGTCTTTCTCTTTAAGAAATGGGTGAGTAAAGGGAATAACAATAACCATCAATAGTAATGTAAATCAAGAGAGACCAATAGTAATGAAAAATACAAAGAAGAGAAAGACAATAACCATCAATAGTAATGTAAATCAATGACCAAATGTTAATCAAGAGAGCATAATTTGCTTTAGGTTTCATTCTCTTATATTTAACATATAATCTAGTTGCATCTATCCACACATAAGCACTGTATCTATTTTTTAAATCTAGTTTTTAATTAGTAATAATTTTTAAAACTTAAAGGACTGCAAAGGATTTATCGACATGTAGTGGGTATCTAAGGCAGTACCGAAAAAATTTAAAGATCATGCTTAGAAAACTATTCTTGCAATTGGTGATATCTTTTGATTTGCCAACTTTTATATTTTTGGTCAAAATTAAGCATTATTTGTAGAAAATTTGTGTATCTGGATGTAACAGAACCATAACGACTCAGAGGCGTGAAATTTGGCATGTTGGAAGAATGGGCTGTGATTGTGAGCAGCTCAAAAAAAAAAAAGTCAGTCAAATTGAAAGGCAATTTTTTGAAAAAAAATTATTCAATTCTTAAGCAATTTTTTTAGTTCAGTTTTTCTTTGTTTGGTTTTTTTTTAGCGAAAAACACATGACGGAAATGCGGAGTTCGAAACTTTATATTTCATATAGTTTTTTCGTGGATTGCTAAATATTTTTATTATAATTATATTAATTTTTTGATGTAATTATCCATTATTTTGTTCTTTGAGACACTAATACAATTGTTATTCGAATAAATACAATTTTTAAAAAGTATTATTTCAATAACTAAATTTTGATTTGGCAACAGGGTTTTTGTTAGAGTTGTAGGTTTTACGCAGTGATATTTTAAAGAAGCAATGTTATCCTGAAATAAATTATTTTGGCATATTTTTTTAAAGTTTTTAAATTCACTCAAAGTTGGTTTGATTAATAAGCTTTAGGTATATTTAAATGATATGAGTAAGCTGCAACTTTTCCCCTTAATAGCTTTGCATTTTAAAATTCTTCAAACAATTGCTTAAAAATTTTACATAAATTTTTTTTATTCTTCATTTTGAATGTTATATTTCTTCAATTTAACCCCTGCGAAGAACGGGTATACCACCTAGTACATTTATAACCGATTCATCAAAAAGCTATAATCTCACAAAGAATTTAACCATACACCTACAGTACATAGATTTGGGGAAGAACAACTAATAAAATTGCGCTTCCACACGACAGGTCCGGGTTCTATCCTCGGGCTGGGCAAGGTCGACTCAGCCTTTCATGCCTTCAGTGTGTCGATAAATGAGAACCAAGCTTGCTTGGGGACTAAACACTGGACTGACGGACTAACACACTGGACTGACAGACTAACACACTGAACTGACAGACTAAACACATACTGACCTGACATATTAACATACTGAACTGACAGACTAAACATAGACTGACCACCTGATCGGGACATCTACTCAGGCACCTCAGCGCCCAATGGTCACGCATACTGAAATGGGCACAATTGACGTTGGCCCTTAGGGGCTGTTACGCCACTGAGTTCAGTATAGTAACTAATAAAATAATGGCATTTGTATAAGTTTAGATCCATTATTAAAATCTCGTTTTAAAAATAAAAAAGAATGGGGGAAGGGAGGGAGAAGATTTGGGTTTCTAAAGTTATACTTCTAGCTCCGATTTATCGCCACAAGTTGTGATAAGTTTCTGTTCTGGGTACCCTTTTCATGACTAAATAGATTTCCCATAGCCTCGTGTTCCTGAGAGGAAGGGGGGAAAGGGGAGAGAAAGGCAGGGAAGGGGGAACGAGCAGTTATCCAGTTCTGCTTTTGCGTACTCACACACTTTTCAACAACTATAGATGAATACAGGGGAAGTTATTATAGTATCAGTCAACACGTTCTCCGACTACAATGAAAAATATATTGAAGCATATATAAAAAAGAAAAAGAAAAAATGGAGGGGGGGGGGAGGAAAACTTTCTCCGGACGTTTGAATACGAGCCTTACGTGTACCACTTACCGCTCGAACCTTACGATTTTCCTTTTTTGGGAGACTTCACCTAACGTTAAGGAGTTCGATAAAAACTTGAAACATTTTTTATTTTTTGATGGAAGAAAAGGGCAAATATTCACGTCATATTCTGATTTCAAAAACGTATGAACACGGCACCTTGTTTTAAGATATCCAACTACACTAAAATTATGAATTTTGCCAAATTTTTTTTATGATTTTATTTTATAGGCCATCTTATTAGCTTTATAAAAGTACCAAGTTTATTATTTTCCGTTCACTAGAACAAACACTACGAGCGTTTTAGTAAAAGCAGATGCCATTACTTTAAGCAAGATGTCATACTTTAAAACGCGTTTTACTCGAAATGTATTTTATTGAAAATACTCATACGGGGGGGGGGGGGCAGCGATTTCTAAAAATTTTTTTTAAAAATAATTAACTGAAATTTTTTGTGTCTATTCTGTAGAATAGTAGAAGCATTTTAACCTTCCGATTTATCAATTACTGTTTTGTTACAAAATTTACAGCCCCTTATGTGAATATAACCACTGTTTTTTAAAGCAATTTTATGTAATACATAGATAAAGTGCTCTAGTTTTTGTAAAAATTAAAATATCTCTTATCTTGAAAGTCATTTAAAAAATGGATAACATATAGCAACACATCAGAATTGAAAAACTGAAAATCTGTTCATAAACTTTTGGTATAGAATGGGGTGCGTTTATTTTTTTGTCAATTTTTACCCATTTTTTCCCATTTTGGTAATAATAATTTATTTTTCTCTTCTTAATTTTAGCATATTTTTCTTAAAATGTACTAAAAAAATCTAAAAACAACAACAACAAAAAATCCCCATACCTCCATTTTTTTAAAAAAAGTTATCGCAAGTAGTCGGATACCTTAACAAATTGTTCAATTCTTTTTAAATCAGTAAATATTTTTCTGTGTGAAATTTGCATCGTATTTCAAATAGACATACTAATTTAAAAATATGATAGAAGTTTGATTTTTCTGATTTCATATTTGTAAAGTCTACATTTTATACGAAGTTCAAAACATATTTTGTATTTAAGGAAAAATTGTAAAAAGTTTTTATGTAAATCTTAAAAGATTCTTCATGATATAAATAGGTGTAAGTATATAATCGAGTATAAATTTGTATTATTATTGGCTAAGTTAATTTTATCCGAATTATTCCGAGTTCGGACTAGCTCAAGTGTCGTCCTTGTCACTTCAACTATGTTCATATTTTCGAAGTCACTCGATCTGAGATATAAGGACATACTAAGTGGATCAGCACTAAAAAGATGTAGATACTTGACCGACTATAAAAAATACCAATGAAAATCTAACTGGATTATATAGAGCATTATATTAAAATTACTTTATTAAATGGATAGAAAAAGTAAAATAACAGATATACTTAAATAAGCATACTCACTGATTCACACATTTTTCTTCATATAAATTTCATTCTCCACACATATAAAGTTTTACAGATAATCACTCTAAATCTGATTTAAAGCAAAACAATAAATAAACTCTTAAGCTTAAGGTATCCGACTACTTGCGCGACAACTTTTTTTATTTTTTAAAAATGCAGATACGGGGATTTTTTGTGGTTTTTAGATTTGTTTAATGCATTTTAAGAAAAATATGATAAAATTAAGAAGAGAAAGAAAAATTATTATTACTAAAACGGAAAAAAAAGTAGTAAAAATTTACATATACAAAATATTACATTCTGTACAAAATGTTTGTTAACAAATTTAAATTTTTCACATTTAATGGGTTGTTTTGCTATTCATTTATGAAATGACCTCCAGGATAAGAGATATTCTAATTTTTAGAAAAACTAGAGCACTCTATTTTAGTTATTATATGAAATTGTTAAAAAAAAAAACAGTGATTATATTCACATAAGGGACTGTAAATTTTGTAATAAAACAGTGATTGACAAACCTGAAGGTTTAAACACTTCTACTCTTATACAGAACATACACAAAAAATTTCAGTTAATTATTTTCAAAACTTTTTGAGCAATTGCTTTCCTTGAACATTTCAAGAAAAAAATCATTTTGAGTAAAACGCGTTTTAAAATGTGCTATATATATATATATATATATATATCTTGCCTAAAGAACCGACATTTGCTTTTATTAAAATAATTGTAGTTTTCGTGTGTAGGGTTAAATATATATACATATTATTCTTATGTACATTTACCTCTGATTAAAGTTCATGTTTTCAATTTATTTTTAACGAATTTTTATTCCTATTACTATTTAAAGTACAAATAACATTATACACTCAAAAAATAACTGCAAAAATGATAGCACCTCCCACACGTTAATGTTTCTATTACTCAATTGAGCAAAGCTTTAAGGGAGGTTACAGTGAAGACGACGCGGGGAGGGGGAAATCCGTTACTGGACGAGTTTCATTCTCAACTCAGTGACCGGTTAAATCGATAAACGGTTAAACCGAGAGCAATCAGAAAAACGCAGATTCCACTTATTTCCTACTTTAGATTACACTCTAAGTGCATTAAATGAGCAGTTGTCTGAAGGGAGGCCAACAGCCGAAAGCAACCGGTTTAAAGTTTTTTCCGGTTTCCGGCTTTTTTTGGCTATTACTATTATCATATGGTTTCAATAGACAATAAAAATTTTTAGCTATAAATCTAGCACCGAGTGGGTGCATCAAATCAAGAGACATTTTAATAAAATAAAACAGTTTATTACAACTATCAAAATTCACCCTAAGCGAAGGGAGCTGTCAGCTTACTAACTTAAATATCGATAATAGGAGGGCAATTCGGAAATTAACCGCCGTTTGGGCGTGGCACTGGAAGTACTGTTTGGAGCGTCCTCAATCGAATGCACGAGCAATCTCTGATTCAGTAAGTTTCCAGTCGGTGAGTGAGAGTGTCGTAGGGCCAAGAGTTTGCTAGTTATAACGTGAAAAAATGTGTGCGGTCATAGAAAATCCTGCGAAGTGTGAGGTGCGAGGAGTGATAAGTTTTCTTTGGCCAAAAAACTGTCAGCAGCGGTTATCCATCGTAAATTGTGGGCGTATACGGGTCAAACATTAGGACTGAAGGTGTAGTGCGTCAATGTGCAATGAGGGACTATTCCTACTTCCCTCTAAACCCTCTTGTCTACTCTCGGACCCGGCTAGATTGTGGGAGGAACTAATTGATTAGACGACATGATTCACTAAAATTGTTTTATTGTAACAATATTCAACACAGACAGAATAATAATCCAATTAAGATAGTTTTGATCAATTACTAGAGCGCGAAGGTGAGACTAGTTAGCATGGGGATAATATTAACGGACATTCAACTAATTTCCACGATAACTTATACAAGCTCATTTTTGACTCGGACGCGCCCTAACAATTTACTCTCTAACTTCTATTTAAATAATGAGCACAATACCTGGACTCTTGTAATTCATAAGTCCTATATCTGAGGCTTTGAACACTAAAGGTTGGCTTGATCACCACGCATCCGAGCGATTCTCACTTTGGTAATCTTCAGTTCTCACTTCACTAACTTTAGATTCTCACTTCACTAACTCTCGAAACTCGCGAATACAGAATTTATATAATAAACTTAATTTGCATAAGCATGTTTTCTTATCTTCGGTGAAAGTTGGTTGAAATAATTATTTGCTTTAAAGAATCCCCAAGGTGTTAGTTAGAGCCCCGTATAGATCCGTCACAAATGGATATGCTTTTCCAAGGACGGAAGAATAAACATCTATGAGGAATCATGGAGTGGAAGGCTGACTGTAGAAAGTGCTAATCTCATCAAAGAAATCGATGAAAAAATTCGTTTGCTCAGTAATTTCACGATCTTCCAACTTTCAGAACACTTTCCAAACATTTCTCCGGCAGTCTTGTATTAGAAAGCAACGGGAACATTAGGCTACCTGAAGTTTTGTACTCGATGGGTACCGAAAATGCTGACGGAGATCCATCGAATGGGCGCTGCCTTAGAATTTCTTTCTCAGTACCACATGGATGGGGAGCACTTTTTGAACAGAATAGTGATTGGTTACGAAACTTTGGTAGCCCATGTCAATGCGGAGACAAAACAACAGTCTATGGCATGGGGTCATATCGGTGCTCCAACCAGGTTGAAGAAAGCTCGTCAAACTTTGTCCGCGAGGAAGCTGATGGTACCATCTTTTAGATTCTCAAGGAAAGTTGCTGATCGAATTCATAAAACGTGGAACCACATTAAACTCCGAAGTTTGCTGTCGCACGTAGAAGAAATTGAAAAGAGGCATCCAGAACAAACGTCGTAGCCTACTGAGTTTTGGTGTTGTGCTTCTGCACGATAATGTGTGCCCTCATACTGCTGTAAGAACACGAAAAGTTTTGCGCGAATTCGAACGGAATGTATTTCAACATCCTCCTTACAACCCCGACTTGGCTCCTTCTGATTACCGTCTGTTCAATGCAATGAAGAAGTGGCTTGGAGGACAGCATTTCGCTGACGATGAGGAACTTAAAAACTTTGTAACACATTGGTTTATACAGAAGGGTGGCACCTTTGGCACATTGGTGGCAGCTTTTTATACAGAAGGAATTGGTACAATGGTACGACTAGTGTTTGAATAATGGGGGAGACTATTTTGAAATACAGAGGAGAGTTGCACCTTTGATATGTAAACAAATTTTTTCCCCTCTGCCCTGGTTTGTTTTTTACAGCGATTCGGAAGTTACTTTCCTAATTGCCCTCGTAGATTATTCAGTACTTAAGTCCGCTGCAGGCAAATCACCATAACTTCACATGTCCGGCCCTTTTTCTTGAACTAAAGTAGCTTCAACGATTATAACTGTATAGATTCAACATGATAACACTCGCCGCCTCCTCCCGACTACCCCTTTCACTTGACTTTCAATAGCAGCCCTCATTAACATAAATTACGGTTCCTCCACAGAAAACGGTTTATTAATCGTACAACGCTTTTGATAGAATTTTCCCCAGAGGATTATTAGGAATCGGGAACAGATCTCGCTACAAAACTACAGAAAAGGTAGAATTTTATTCAGGTGGATGTAAAATTCCTAAAATTTGGTATATGATGGGAAAAAATTCATTTGTTATTCTATGTTCTCTTTTCCACTTTACCTTGGCCCCAGTCACGGTCACGAACACGTGACCGGCGAGTCATGAGTTCGAGCCCTGTCACAGAAAATGTGAACGATAAACCGTTGAAGGGATGGACGTGAAAACTGTCGCTGCTCAAAATCCTTGGAGAGTAAGGCACCTGCTCAGGTGTCATTCTCGTCACTTGACAGGGTTCAAAACTATGAGGACCGTTTCCATTGACGTTACGAAGAATAATAGAGTCCTCCCCCCGTGTAAAGTCAAGTTTTAGGTCCCAAGCCAGATCTTACAAACGATTGCGAAACCATAAAATCAGGCTTAAGTCCCCCTAGAATCTTGTCCCCCCCCGTGATGCAGGGTTGTACGTTACGCTCTTGCCTGTCTCCAATAGCCTTCGCATTGCTTTAATTAAGTGATGGTAATAAAAAAATCAAATAGTTTAATTTTTTTTATTTCGACGTAACATATTTTACACAATATGTCCCTTTCAGTCAACATGGTTTCTTTTTATTTCTGGCATAATATACTTTCTCAAAACTAAAAAAAAATTAGTTTTTAAATCAAATTAAGTCACCACATTACGAAGACAAATCACAATCTACCAATTCTTCATGATAAAACAAAACCAACTTATAAATTATTCAGATAATTTAAATAACAACCGGGACAAAGCTGATAAAGGTGGCACGGTTATGTTGTCCAATTACAGCGATTTATTTATCCTAGATCACAGAAAAACACATTTTTTTTACAGAAAGTTTTTTTTCTTGTGAAATACAAGAAACACTGATTCCAAGTACTCGAAACTGCTCATGTAATTCACAGTGTTGAAACATTATGTATTTTTCACTGTCATCATTTTGGCTTCAAATACCCCTCCTTGAATGAAATTAGACTCTCATTTGCTCGACTTCGATTCTGCGCTTGAGAGGGAAAAGCACAGTGCTGAAATCTTTTATTTGTAGTTTTAAATCCTCGTTGGGTTGCTGTCGATTTTAAAAAGGGAAATAAGATCAATGTAAGTCACAGTCAAATGAAAGTTTATTGTGACTTATTTTAGGCAAATAAAAAAGAACCTTTTCCTAATGTAGCAGTGAATAAATAAATAAAGTAATTTTTTTCTCTTTTTGGTAAAACCACTGGCGTAGCTAATCCTGAATGGACCCCGTATCAAAATTCCTTGGAAGCCCTTTTTGGTGGGCTCTTAACATTTTACGATTTATTCTTGCATACTTTGGGGCCCCTGAAGCTTGGGGGCCCCGTATCATTGATACGGCTGTAGCTTTGTCCTTGAATAAAATCGTAATTTTAGATTGAGCCTTCTACTAAATTTTTGAATATTCAAACTAGAATCCATTGATGACACTATATGGATTTTGAAAAGTGTTTGATTAAGTATATTTCATCCTGCCACAAAATTGTTATTTAATACTGTTACTGTTATTTTTGATGCAATGTTCAACCCGCAAAAGTTTTTTAAAAAAAAGAAGAGATGAAACGGAAAATTTATATGGTATATGAGCTACTATAAAATTTTTTCTAGGGAAAAAGAGAAATAAAAAGTTTTTATCAACAAAAATTGTCTAATTATGTGTGTAAAAAGAGAAATTTCTTTCTTACGAATTTTTTTTGCACTACTTTTTTTTATACTTTTTAATTAATTACCTATAAGGAATCTATCAATCTAGACAACTTTGCTCTTTAACCCCTTTAGTGCCACCGGCGTATATATCCGCCTCACTGAACCGGGACTCTGTGTGCTCCAGACGTATATATCCGTCTCACTGAGTGTGTGAGTGAATATTAACGTCACACTGTTCAGCTACTTCAGGGCTTTTGGGGACGGTCCGCGGCCGCGGTGGCCGGGTGGTCTAGGTATCGGATCATGGCTAGCATGTCATGAGTTCGATCCTAGTACCACTAAAGACCCGCCGTGTGGGGGAGCGATGCACGTTAAATCTGTCGAGAGCTCAAACGTCCTCCCGTTGGTGTGGTGTGGTAGTTAGGAGAGGGGGTGCCAGCTCAGTTGTCGTCCGCGTCACTTGACCATGGTTCAAAATTACTCGGACCGTCGCCAAAAGCCCTCGTGTTGCTAATCAGTGTGACGTAAAAATTCTCTCACTCACTTGGGGACGGTCCGCGTAATTTTGAACCATGGTCAAGTGACGCGGACGACACCTGAGCTGGCACCTCTCTCTCCTAACTACCACACCACACCGAGGACGATTGAGCTCTCGACATATTTAACGTGCATCGCACCACTACACGGCGGATCTTTAGTGGTACTGGGGTTCGAACTCATGACACGCTAACCATGATCCGATACCTTGACCACTTGGCTACCACGGCCACTCCGTCTCAATGAACCGGGATGTTGTGTACCCCAGACGTATATATCCGTCCTTCTGAAATATGATACTTTTCTTCCCGCTGCTATCAGTAAAACTCTTTTGAAGGCTTTGGAATGCAATAAAATGACCTTGGCACTGTTTGCTAAGGGTTTACTTATTTTAGAGAAAAATTTGTTTTTGCATTTGTGTCTCTTCTCCCCCCCCCCTACTATATCACATACATGCACCTATTTAAGAAATGGTGGTATCAGGGAGCGAATCGAGTAACTTTTAATTGATTGTTGAGGACTTAATTCAGATTGGCGATTTATCAATAATCAAAAGGTAGCTCGTTAAGGAGAGAAACTGTCTATGTAGTCTTTTGAATAAAAGTATTTTGTATGAACATATATAATGTATATTTCCTTGTATAAGTTAATAGTTTTCAGAACTGTTTTTAATATTTTTGGAAATTATTATCTTAAAAATTTTTATTCTTTTTTTATTCTAAAAGAGAAAGGAAAGTAACATAAATCCTTCAAAGTTATTGTCAGAATATGAGTTTGCAAATTGTTCTCAAAAAATGAAACTCCCCCATTAGTATGTCTCAATGCACATGTTCGTCTTGCTGTGAGTTTTTCCAGCAGAACATGGAACGTAGGCTGACGATCCCTTTTTTTTGCGGTATAAAAATTTCCCTTCCCCCTCATTTTCCAAGCAAAAAGGTGTCACAGAAAGTTTGACTGGCATAGATGTGTGCAAGATAACAAATTAATTGACAAAGTGTGTTAGGTTTAGATAGGATTGCCAGAAATAAAACTATAATCACTGGTGTCTTAGTAGTAATTTAATTTAGAATATTTCACGCATTTTACCTTCTTTGCAACATTTTCGCCCTCATATTACACAGGTTTGAAAACTATAGGAAGGTTTTTTTTTCTTTTTTTTCAATTCGTCTAACTTTTGGTTTCAAATTTCGGCTTATATTTAGAAATTTACGGAATATATATAAGAGGAATATATATATATACGGAATATATATATATATCCCCAAAATAACTGGAATCGAACTGTTGCCCGCATGCTTTGTAGTAATGAGTTGTGTTGTCAAGTGGTAATAGTTAGGGGTCCCTCTTGACTGTTAGTGATTTTGCGTCAGTCTGAGTTAAGTGGATTGCATGTGGTGCTGAGTTGTGCGAGTTCCTGTTTCACCTTTTTGGCGATTAGCAAGATGGCCGACGACAAAGAAATAAAATTTTGAGTGAAATTTTGCTTTCTGTTGGGAAAACTGCTGCCAAGACCGTTGGAACACTCCCAGGAACCTTTAATGATGAGGCTTTGAGAAAATCATAGGTCTGTGAATGGTTTTCCCATTCAAATATGGCATCAAGTAAACTGAAGACATGCCACGCTCAGGGCGTCCTTTGACAGGAAGAAGTGATAAAAACATTGCCAAAATCAAACGTGCAATTGATAAATATCGTCCAAAGACCATTGATCTAATTTGTGGGGAAAAGAACGTGTCATGGTGTACGTTCATGACAATGCATCAGCTCACAGTTTTGATGGTTCGACAGTTTTTGACAAAGTAAGTGGGGCTTGCGCCTCATCCACTCTACTCACTCGATTTGGTTCTATTTTCGGTTCCATGGTTGAAAATAATTCTGAAAGGAAAGCTATTCAGTGATGTGGATGAAGTCAAAGTAAACACCCAAATGGCTTTGAACAGTATCCTGCCTCAAGAGTTCAAGAGCAGTTTTGAGCAGTGGCAAAATCATCGAAACAAGTGCATCAATGCACATGGACAATACTTTGAAGGAAACAAATATATAGTTTGTAACGGATCTATACGGTTCCTTCTACTAACCCCTTGGGGACTCCTTTTGGGCCATCATCCTTTCAACCAGCTTTCTCAGAGGACAGGAAGCGTGACTATGCAAATTAAGTTTAATATATATATTCTGTATTCGCGAGTTTGAGAGTTAGTGAAGTGAGAATAGATTGGATGTGAAGTGAAGAGATGAGAAGCGAAGTAAATCTGCAGTGAACCGTACACGTAAACAGTGTACGAAGCGAGAAGTTGGAATATTAAGAAAGTGCTCAGTTTAACTGTTGGAGCCGTGTTAAAGTAAAAGTAAGGATAAGAAGACCGCAAGAGTTCAGGTACTGTAATCTTATTTCAAGTAGAAGTTAGAGAGTTAAATTATTAGCACGGTCCTAAATTAAACAAGCTTTGTATAAGTTATCGTAATGTTAGATTTGCATTATCGAATATATTATCCCCACGCCATCTTGTCTCACCTTCGTGCTCTGACTGATCAAAATTATTTTATTTAGAGTATTATTTGTGTCTGAGTTGAATATAGTGATGAATAAATAATTAAAGTTCATCTGATAATTTGGTTTCTCCTACACATCTAGCCGGGTCACAGGGAAGAAGGGATGTAAATTCTTTATAAGTTAAATAAATATACAAAATAAAAATAAAGTAACAAAAATAAATTCCGGTTATTTTTGGGTACTCCCTCATATATATATTTATATTATGTTTACATTATGCTTTATATTATATCTACATGGATTAGAATTAGATGTTATACGTACAATTGTTTGTACTGTTATTTGAAAGGTTTAAATCTGATTTGTTATTAGTTGGTAAGGAACTCGTTCTTACATGGAGGAGAAAGATCTTGTATTTTATTTTTATAAAGCTTCTTTCTATGTGAACAATTATTTCTAGTTCTTCTGGCTCCCTTCTATAATATTAGGCTTAGGAGAGCCCGTTTTCCATCTCGTTTTTCTCCAAAATTCTATAAATCAAAGCAAAGCAACGGAAAATATTTTTACAAACATTTCCTCCCGTACATCTCGCGGTAAAGCTGTTGGGGTATCGGTCTGAACTTACAGCACGTCCCCTGGCAATTGTCTACTTTCGAAGCATTTGGAACTATTTTCTTGGCAGAAACACTTATTCGTATTATATGACACTAAGCGTCGCACATGAAATACGATCCTGATGCTTGCGTCGTACCCAGATTTCGACCGAAAATCCTCAAAAGTTGTTTCTCTCCCAACAATAACAAAGCAAGCGGATATTTTATTTGATATCTCATCTATCATGCACGGTATCCTGTGTCTGCGTTTCTCCACGGAAGATAGGTTGAGGTCGGTTTTGATTTGGAAATATGAAGGAAATTGAGGGGGCTTTTTTCCCTCCCTTCCCTCTTCACCATATAGGGGTGGGAGGCATCATTCATCCTCTTCCGCAAAGCGTTTTATGTGTCTAGAGTAAAGGTAGGGACAAATTTGTTTTTCTTTTGTCTTAGTGCTGTAAGTAATAGGGGCAGGGAGAATGTTAGGGTGCTGTGATTATTTGTTTTTAGGTTTCCAGGTGCATTTTTCGCTGGTTATTTCGTTTTTTTTTAAAGAAAGGTAAATTTTGATAAAGTGATGGGTGTGGAATTAGGGTTCTCACCATTGGCGTTGCTACCAATGAGTTAGGGAGTTCTGTGCACAGGGGACCTCAAGCTCATGGGGGTCCTTCGGATTCTGACCACCAAACAAGCAACGATAATTTCTCCTACATTTAAAATATAAATATAAAAGGTTTCAACACAACTATAATCATGGGAACTCAGTTGAAAGATAATTTAGAACTTGTAAGGAATTCCCTTAAAATTCTTTCCGTTGTTAATAGACAAGTCTGATCTTCATATATTAAACCTTTTATTTTATCTACATAGTTTTATTTCCTAATACATATATTGTGTCGGATCTATACGTGACCTTCAACTAACAACTCCTTTTGGGTTTTCTTTTAGGCCAGGAATTTTAACCAATCTTCTCCTAAAAGAAGAAAACGTGATATGCAAATTAAGTTTAATATATATATGCCTTCTTCGCGAATTTGAGAGTTAGTGGATTGGGAGTGGATTAGAAGATAATGAATATTTAGTGAATTAGCAGTCATGAGAATACGTAAACAAAAAGTAAGAAAGCCAGAAGTTTAAATAACTAAACGTGATCAGTTCGTTATTAGGTGAATCTTACCAGAAATGGTTTATGTCCTTGTTAAAGACTACAACCCAGAAGTGTTAAAGTCAACTTGAATTAAATAGAAGACTGCATGAGTTCAGGTGCTGTGACCTTAAATTAAGTTGATGTTTAGAGTGTTAAACTAATAGTGCGGTCATTAAATACGCAAGCTCTGTGTAAAGTCATATTAAAGGAGAGGAGCCGCAGTATTGAACATATTCTCCCCAAACGCGAATATCGTCTCTCTCTCTCGCTCTATTACTGAATTGAATTATCTTATTTATAGTGTTATTTGTGTTTGAGTTGTTTATAGTGATTAATAAAATAATTGGAATTCATCATGTAGTATGATCCTTTAGTTCCTTCCACACCTTTAGCTGGGTCACAGGGTAGAAGGGATTTAAACACGTTTCAGTATGTAATAATTTGTAAACTTGTTCGTTACTGTTTAATTAATTATTATTTATTAAGTTACTTCTCATCTTCCGGAAGTTCCTAAACTCTTCACACAGTGGCGTAACGGAGATTATTAGCCCCCCCCTGAAAATTTAGGTTTTGGGCCCCAAGCGCAAATACGTGCTTAGTGTCAGTCAATCTTTGTGTTCCGTAGAGTCCCTGCCTCCCGCAATGCGGGGTGTACGTTACGCCACTGTCTTCACAGTTGTTCTGGATGAGGTCTGTCGTGGTGTCAAATCGAACATGGGCAATCACTACAGCTTACACTAGAAAACTCACACACACATATATATATATAGGTAGAAAGAAACTTAGTTTTCCTATGTTCTGTACAGCACGATAAAAAGTTGATGTTAAAGAATCTTTGTATGTTAAAAATATTCATACATTTTTACTTTTTACTTGATAAAACGCAACCAAGATAGGGCCCTTATTTTGTTTTTGTACCAGGGCCTTTGGATACGTAGCTACCTACATACCTCAGGATGGCCGAGCGGTCTAAGGCGCCAGATTTAAGCTCTGGTTCTCGAAAGAGAGCGTAGGTTCGTACCCCACTCCTGTCAAACATTCGACGGAAGGAAGCACGCTATTCTTTTTTAAATTCTGCATTGAAGGGCGTATGAGATAAAGCTTCGGCTAATATTTCATTCTCTATTTTAATTTATTTAAAAGCGAAAATGTCACAAAAAAGAATTGGTAGGAAGCCTAGATTAAATATCTTTCCATCTCACTGGTCGTTCGTTGGTTCTCGTGTCAGGATGGCCGAGCGGTCTAAGGCGCCAGATTTAAGCTCTGGTTCTCGAAAGAGAGCGTGGGTTCGAACCCCACTCCTGACAAACATTCGACGGAAGGAAGCACGCTATTCTTTTTTAAATTCTGCATTGAAGGGCGTATGAGAGAAAGCTTTGGCTAACATTTCATTCTCTATTTTAAATTATTTAAAAGTGAAAAGGTCACAAAAGAGAATTGGTAGGAAGCCTAGATTGAATATCTCTCCATCTCACTGGTCGTTCGTTGGTTCTCGTGTCAGGATGGCCGAGCGGTCTAAGGCGCCAGATTTAAGCTCTGGTTCTCGAAAGAGAGCGTGGGTTCGAACCCCACTCCTGACAAACACATGACGGAAGAAAGCACGCTATTCTTTTTTAAATTCTGCGTTGAAGGGCGTATGAGAGAAAGCTTCGGCTAACATTTCATTCTCTATTTTAATTTATTTAAAAGCGAAAATGTCACAAAAGAGAATTGGTAGGAAGCCTAGATTGAATATCTTTCCATCTCACTGGTCGTTCGTTGGTTCTCGTGTCAGGATGGCCGAGCGGTCTAAGGCGCCAGATTTAAGCTCTGGTTCTCGAAAGAGAGCGTGGGTTCGAACCCCACTCCTGACAAACATTCTACGGAAGGAAGCACGCTATTCTTTTTTAAATTCTGCATTGAAGGGCGTATGAGAGAAAGCTTCGGCTAACATTTCATTCTCTATTTTAAGTTATTTAAAAGTGAAAAAGTCACAAA
>BMAO01006678.1:0-15702 GCA_019973975.1 Trichonephila clavata
TAAATTAATGTTTACATAGAAATTTTATAATTACAAAACAACCTGATTTTACTGTGAATATTTTTTAAAAAAAATTTTCTCCTTGTAATTCATTAAAATTCCCTTCAGTTTGATTGCTAGAAGAATATCTAAATTTTAATTTTACAATTTCTTTGTCATTTGGTTGAATTTTTGGCAATTTTTGTGGGTTTATGCATAAAAAATTTACAAATTTAATGAAAATTTATGCAATAATACTTATATAAGAATATTTTTTTTATCTTTGTATGTTTGAAAAGTTACATCGTACATACCTTACAAAAGATATATCATTTTTTAAGAACTGTTATTCAACTCTTTTTTAAAAAAATAATATTGTGCAGATATAATGCTTGACATGAATTTTTTTTCGTAAAAGTTAACGTACGGTTCCATAACGTACATAAAGTACACTAACAATTTTTGTAGTTTTTCACTTTTTGTTTTATATTGACTTATATTTAAGATATTAAGATTGTAAAATGCTCGAAAAACTGTTGTATATCAGTTGATTTTTTTTCAATGATACTCTACAGCTATATGAAAAGTAAAATATCGTGTGCATAAATAAAAAACTTTTTCCCTTTCTTTTTGTGATCTGAAGTAAATTTCAATGCCTTACGATATGAGTAGGGTATTCCAGAGTAATATATTTCTCAAAAAGTAAGAATAATTTTAACACATATGTGTGTATTTCAGTAACCAAATGTTCAGTGAATAATCTAGTTACGATAAATTTTAATTTTTAAATATTTGTATGATACAAGACATACACAGTGGTATATTCAGAATATGATGAATTGTATAAATATAAATCACATCACAAACGTTGTACAAAAAGTAAATGGATTTTCAACAAAGAATAATTCTACAAAATTAAGGGAAAAAATTTCAAATTAACCAGCTTTCTATCATTTACACATGTTGTAAACATTAATTTATAATCAAATTTTGTTTCCTTATTTATTATAAAAGCAAATCTCTCTTCTGTTTCTGAAAGCTAGTTTTTCTGTAGTATCATTTGAATCAAAAATATTTTACTGCATTTATTTTTATTATTTTTTATAAAAAAAATTCAGAGAATTTACAAAGTAAAGTGAATTCTAGACGAGAAATCGGTATATTTTCAAGAAAGAACCAGTTGTTAGTGAAACAAGGTATCAAAAGTATCAGACACTTACTTAAAATGAGCTTCCAGGAAAAATGGTCCCCCATCCCAGCAACAGTCGCATTAAGACTGTCATGCTCTAATTATTTATATTATTATATTATTTAAATCAAGTTTTACACACAGACATTAACATTTTCCATTCCTTCAAAAATGAAGATATATTATAGATTATTTATTTTTATTTCTATAGCTCAATGCAAGTGCGATCAGAGTCAAAATATCAATGCTAGGAATTAAACTTTGAAGCCTGAAAAAAACTTCACTACCAGTACTTCCTTACTACTTTTTTACTTCCTTACTACTTCCAGTACTACTTTTTGGAATTTCATATTTACACTAATAATTATAAAGCTGTTCTCTTCCATAGAAAAGTGTGTTTTTGGAAGATGTATTCAAGAAAAGAAAACAGGTATTGATGCATATTAATCAACATAAAAGTATTATAAAAGTCCATTGAAATATATATGTAAATATAGACGAAAATCTTAAAATTAGCTGATGTAACACGGAAAATTTACAAAATAAAAAATATTCTTAATTAGATTTCATTAAGCTGGACATTATTTTCACTGCATCCTTTGCAAAGGAAATCAAATAATAAATGCATGTTTTGATTTTATTTTATATGATAAAAATGTTTGTACATTTTATAAGTCTTAAGGGAAAATACAAAATAAATCAAAAGTAAATTCATAATTATCGTTTGCTGTTTTAAAAGAATGAAGTAAAATTGAAGAAATTACTGATTTACAATTTCGTCAGCTCTCTTTCTTTGAAAAAAAGTGATTTCCTGAAGGCAGTTGCGTAGCTAGGTATTTTTAAAAGTCTTAGTGAAAAAAAAACAGTTAGGGCCCTATCTTGGTTGAATTCTATCGGATATATATAAAAAAATAAAAATATATGAATATTTCAAATATACCAAGCAGCAATTTTTACTTACTGTCTCCTCTTTCTTGGGGTTGTTTGCGCTTAAACGCACCCCGCTTGATTTCTTTCTTTTTTTTAATCTATAATATTAGTTTTATAATTTATCTGATACGATTTTTATGTGATCGAGTATTTACTGACGTCAAAAGGAAGCAGAAACGTAATGCTACGCTATAAAACATCGCTGAAGAATCCTTAGCTATTAATTTATTTGGGAGGATCGAACACGCATTCAACAGAGGGCTTAGAGCTACAAAATGTTCACCGAGATAGACAGGAAATGATACATAAATATGCAGGAACAAGAAAATTTAATATAATATTATTATAATTATTTATAAAAAAAAAAACATTTCTGCAAAAGTGCAGCGGAGGGGGGACAAAATTACATCAGTAAAATTACATCATACTAGAAGATTGTGAAATATTGAAACAGGAAACTAGCTTATTATGAATCATATTGGTATTAAAAATAGAATGTAACTAGGAAGGAATTGCTTCTTGTGTAGGTTTTAAAGATGTAATAATAAGTATGGTAAGATTTTTCATGGAACTTGAAGTTTATTTCAAATAGCAATCTATAAAAAAAAAAATGAAAATATTGAAAATAACAAGAATTTTTCAATAAGTAAAGTTCGCAACACTGAACAAACAACGAAAAAATTTAGGTGAAATCTGTACAAATTCGAAATTACTTTCAACTGAATTGCGACGATTATAGTTATGTTGCAACCTTTTATATTTATATCTTAAATTTGGAAGAAATCGCAATTTCGGCTGCCTTGTGTATAATATCCTGCTTAGAATCTAAATGCTTCTCAAACTTTCAATATTTGCGACCTAATTTTCAGTCATAATTTTCATCGCGCCCCACTTCTTACAATAACAATGTACTGAATGCAATTATAATGTACTTTGATGGTAAAACTACAATGCAATGCGATTTTAATTATAAACGCACTAATTAGAGATAAATATTAAGTTGTGTAAATAAATTTTATATATGACAAGCCCAAGAGAGTGACTAGTAATTACTGAACTTGTTTTTAATTGAATATTGATAAATTAATTATCAAATACTTTGTGCAGAACTGATACATTTACAAGTAGTGCGTATTATATTAATTTGATTGTGTATTTTATTTTTATTATATAAGAATGTATTTACTTGTAATTTTACTTTGTAATTATTTTACATTGTACATTATTTTATCAAATTATAATTGTTTTAAATCTTTTGTTTTTGATTTTTCGCAATACGTTCACGCCCCAAGTAGGGTTATCACGCCCTCCTGGAGGGCGCGCCCCACAGTTTGAAAAACGCTTCGATAAAGATTTTATTTCGAGTTTTGAGAACAATTTAATAACAGTTACATGAAGCAAAATATGACTTGGAAAAGATAAACCAAGCAATTTACATAACTTTAAAAATGTATATATATTATCATTGCAAACAAAAGAATACAAAACAACGATGTTGAGCCACAACATCTTCTCAGCATATAATGAATAAAAATTTATGCCGATGTAAATCATTCCCAATTCTGTTGTTACATATTACAAATTCTAAGATTTTGAACACGTTCCGTATAATAGCGTGAACTCCACACGGAACGTGTTTTTATTGTTCGTATCGGAAATCAAATTTTGTTTTACACAAACGAAAACAATCCGCAGAAACGAAAACAAAATTAAATTAATTTATATAAGTATATGTATATAAAATTTAAAAAAAAATCTTATTTTATGGCTAAGAAAATATAAAACATGCAAAATTGAAAGTTTTTATGAACAACTTTTATGTAAGTAACAAATTAAAAAACTATAAGTACTATAAATTTTGGCGCCCCCTGCACCAGGCGCCCTTGTGCGGTGAACAATTTTGCCACCCCACGCGGCGGCCCTGTTTCTCAGCGAGTAGCTGAGACTCCATACTGTACTCAAATGTTTTGAGCCACGTGCTCAGTTAGAATGTGTTCAACTGTTTTTCATTTAAAAATGTCACTATAAATTTCATAATTGTGCACCATCTTCAATAAACATGTTGCTTAAGAAATTCTCGTCTTAATGAAAAACCCTCCACATCCGTAATTTAATTTTTAGGATCCACCGCTCATAGCTCTACTAGTTAGTTAGTTTTTTTTTTACACTTTAATGTTAGAAGTGTAGAACTTAAGATAGGAGAACAAATACTACTGGGTCGCAAATATTGAAAGTTTGAGAAGCACTGTCTTAGATCCACAGTTGACTTAATCATTTTTAGTAGTATAGTGGATTATGTACCTAGTTTTAATTATTATCCACAATATTTGAAATTTTTAAAAACTAATTACAATAATCGGCAAACTTTTTGGACCTTCAATTAAATGTTAAGAATAATTTGCTAATAAGTAATATTTTTTGTAAAAGAGACTCTTTTGATTTTAACATTATTAAAATGACATTCTGGTGTAGTAACCTAAACCTATCTATATTTTGATATATTATCTTAAATTTTATTTAAAGAAACAATGATTTAGTTACTGATAATGAAGGGCAGTCTAATAACGAAATTACACAAACCTCTTAAGTTAAAAATAACATTTTTTTTAAAGTTTTTAAGAACTAATTAGCTTTGATTCACTCGCAGTTGGAATACTTGAATCGGTACTAATATATTTTCGTTGTCGAAAACCAAAACACTTTTACAGTACTTATTTCCTTTGAACTGGCGTTTCAAGGAATAACTTTTATTTTTGTTATTTCCATAATTATAAAATAGTCATACAAGCAAATAATTCACTGGTATTCTATCAAGTAGTACTTGATAACTCTTGTTTTGAAATTAAACAAGCAGAATTTTTACCAAATGAAGAAGAATGCAATACTGCCAGATTTACTTTGTCAAATATTTTAAAAAGTGTAACTATGTTTAATATTAAATCAAAAGTTTTTTTAAATTATATTAAAAAAAAATATTGTATTTAAATTCAATTTGACTAGTTTAAAGGCATTTAAATGTTGACTTCTTGCTATTTAAACACCCACTTCCGGTTTTTCACGATTTACTAATTATTAAATATCTTGGCTTCTAAGAGATCTAGAAACAAAATAAGGACAGTTTTATGGAGCTAAATAATTGCTGTATTCTACAAAACCAAAAACTCAAAGTGTGATTTTTTGCGAACATTTACCTTTTCAACGTATTCGTATACCTTACACGACAATGAATGTGTGGAGCGCCACCATCCTGCATGAAAGTGGTATCCTGAAAGCATTCACGCTGTTGAAGTTATGGGATTACAAAATCCCTCAGCATATCATGGTGCCTTTTCCTGTAACGTAGCTGGTTTGGATTCCATTTGGTTTTATCTCTTCAAAAAAGGCCCAATGAGAAAGGTAGATGTGAAAACATACCATACCGTCACCTTTTTAGGATGCATGGGTTTTTCCTGGATAGCGTGAGGATTTTCCGCTGCCCAAATCCGACAATTATGGGTGTTAACTTGGCCATCCAGCCAAAAGTGGGCTTCGTCACTCCACAGAATGTTCCAGTGGCGTCAATCACTATTTGAGCAAGGAACTGAAGTGTAAAAATTTTACGAGCCTCTGGGAGTCCTTCAATTGATACACAGTCCTGATTTTGTAGGGATAAAAATGCAAAATCCGCCGTGAGATTTTTCGCACAGATTTTTCGATGCTAGAAGACGATGTTTTCGTCCTCTATCTGGAAGAATGCCAAGTTATCCAGCTGTTTCAAATTTCTGTATCATCTTGCATAGGGCATATGGAGACATTGGACCTCTTCGTATTTGCTTCATACGGGGAAATACTTTCAAAGCTGCAACGGAGTTCTGTTGGATCTGGTAGAACAATTTTACCAATGGCGCTTTTTCTTTCAATGTTGGCATGATGAGCATGAAGAGAAGCAATACTTCTCCAGCAGAATCTGCATTTCTTTTATTCAAAGAATAATGCTAATAGACATGCGCTGAAACACAAATGCTGTTTCTGATTTTGAATATATGCAAATAATTACCATTTGTGTTATAGCATCATCTATCGGCTGAAGTTTGCAATAAATTTTTTATTTAATAAATGTCCAGCGCATAATTTGAATTACCTGTAGCTCGCATACTATGTCATTTGGACCAATAGGATGAATTCTAGAGCCCTCTGAAGTGTGCAATTTATTTCTTGTTAACCCTGTATATTAATATTAAGGAATTCAATACATTGTTAATGTATGGATGGGGGGGGGGCACGATGAAAACTACGATTGAAAAAAGGATCGCAAGTATAGAAAGTTTGAAAAACACTGGCCTAAGGTAATTGAACATTATCTTAGGCTAATAATGGTATACCTTAGATCATAAGATAAGGTACATTTGACTATACATATAGGTACATATACATATATAGGTACTATACATATAGGTACATCTAGACTTTACATCACAATCTATGAAATTTTCGTAAATGGATCGAAGTTGAAGGCTAAACATAGGCAGAGAGTGTGATTTTTATTTGCTTTAATTGGTATTATATCTGTGAATTGGTAAAGCTATTTTTTCTGTTTGTGTGAACTGTGATTTTCTATTATTGTACATTTATAAATTTGTGTTAATTGTTCCATATCGAAGGAGATCTATCAAATTTACGGGAGAATTCCAGAATAGAAATTAATTGTGCTCAATTTATGAAGGTCACGTGATAAAGACAAACACGAGTCCTTCATTGAATTATAAACAGACATTAAACTAATTGCACTTGTTGTTCTGTTTGTAAAGCTTAGGTAAAACTTCAAATTTTGTAATCGGGTAAAAATGTTTAAATGTTAGGAAATAAATTTCTTTAAAAATATTTTTTTAAATTAAAAAAAATCTTATTGTATGATGTAACTTTAAATAAAATTAATTTTGTACACATAAATACTTTTTAAGAGAAAGTTTCTACGAAGGGCAAAAGCAACAACGAAGCGTGTGAACTGATTAACTGGAAACACAAGATAGTTTTTATCGTCGGACTTTGACGTCACATGAATTTGGGAAACTGATTGGCTAGAATCACGTAGTTATCATTATCATGGGATTATGACGTCACATGGTTTTAGTCCATTTACTCCTAAATAAATGCTTGTCGATTTCCTCAACTGTTCTCACATTAAAAAGCTATTTAATCCCGTAACAATATGAATCCTTAAACTTATGCATCTCATTATGTTTTTAAAAGATATATATTATAGGAGGCATCAGAATAATAAATATGTTTGGTGAAAAAACTGCTTACTGGCATTGGTCCTTTCCATGTATGTGCAATTAGTGCAGGTCTTGCAATAACTGTTGTTATGTTTGAGCATTTTTCCCGAATGAGGTTCTCCGAAATGAATTTGCAAAAGACATAATGATTTGGGAAATCAGGTTTGATTTCTGAATGAAGTTGTTCGAACGCTCCATCCTCTCCCTTCCTAAAAATCGTAAGTTGAAATTAATAAAATGCCTGGGAAAAAACATTAAATCGAACAATTAGAAGCAAATGCACACTTCGAAGGAATATAGCTTTGAACAACAATGCGTTAGAATGGGTTTTGTAAAAAAAGGCACAAGCTTCTTTTTCTAAGTTTAGTTAAATTATCTGAAATAATTTGGTAAAGGCGAAAAAGGCAACAATGTCCGTAATGAAATGTGTAACGGAATCTTTTTCCTTATAAATCTCCTTAGCTAACTCTAAATATTGCGCACTCGATCGGCTCAGACCCAACGTGTATATAGATATAAAAGGCTGTTAGCCTCTTAACTGACTATAAAAAGTTTCGTGATTTACTCCCCAGTTCCTCTATTTTTCACATAGGTGAGTGTGTGCAGTGTGTTGAAGTGAAAAGGAAAGGAATAAATATAAACAAATCCTTCTCTGAAATAAATATATATAATTCCACTGCAAACGTTATAGATGTCATTTAATTACATTCCTTTAGCGTTCGAAATATTTGTATTGAACAAAGAAAATGAACGTATTTAGGAAAAGCGTATATATCCGCCAGGGTCTGTTAACGCACGTATATATGCTCTAAGGGGATAAAAACAACCTCAACTGAGATCTAAAATATTTTCATCAAGTAGTTTAAAGTAAAATGGAAATATAGGCTCGAATACCTAAACCTAAATAATTAAATCTTTACTTATTTGTTGCTCGTACAACAGGAAAAAGGCTCTGGATACGCTCATTTCCAATAATGGATGTTGAAAAGCTCAGAGTGATTTGTCTTTTGTCCACGACTCTAACCGAAGCCTAATTAAATTTCTTTTCTATCAGTTACTAGCTTAAGGGGGTTCACCCATGTGACGGCCTGTTTTTTAAGCATTTTTAGAAAATTTTTTTTGGCGACCAGTAAATAAATAGAATTTAAGTTTTTTTTAACTTTTTTTTCTTTTGTATTTTAAGAGTATGTATATAAATGCTTAGCCAAAAATATTCAATAGAACATGAGTTACAGCGCTCTGAACACACCTGTTTCGAAAAAATGGACGCTCACTTCCTCCACGATTCCGGCTGATAGGCTTATTTGAAATAAAAAAAAATAACGGCGTTTTAATCTATAAGCATAAATGCACCGAATGGATTATATTTAAATGAAAATATCAAAAATTGATTTTTGGTAGACCTCTGAAGAAAAAGTTTCGAATTTCATGGAAATTTTTGTTGTGTTTTTGTTTAAAAAAATAGAAATATTTTGAATTTTGGAATGGTCGTAGTTCCTTTGCTGTGAATATATGTGCTGAGTCTAACCTATAAATGTGAAGTCATTCTGTCAAACCGTTCTTGAGATAGGATGGAGGAAAGTTTGAAAAACTCAGTTTTGGGGGGGGGGGGAGAAAAAAAGCGTTTAAAGTTTCTAGTCCGATTAAAACGATGAAAATCTTATCTTACCCTCAATCGGCGATGCCTGATGGCGAAGACTAAAACAAGTTCGACGAAATATTCAATAAATATAGATATTTCCTTTTAAACCTCTACAAACTTGTTTATACTTGTATGAACGTATATTTGTATTTAGAAGGGTCAGTTGTATCAAGTCGACTGTACTCAATAGGCGCTACAACTCAGCGCTCCGAACAGCTGCTCTTCTAAAAATTGCTTTTTTTATAACGACTTCGAATTTTAAAAAATCACTTTGCCAGCGGATTCTAGACATGTTGAGGAAGCAATTTAGGATTTTTTTTTTGAATTTTTGAATCCATCACATGCGTGAACCCCCTTAATGAATATTTGATTAGCGCTATAATCTAATCATGAAATTGCCTTCTCTTTTTGAAACTGCACTTCACACACTTTATATTCTACTATACTTCTGTGTGCCACGCTTTTTCTGTAAAAAGGTGGCACAGTTAGAAACACTTCAAGTTAGTTTTAAGAGAAAAACCTCATGATTTTGCCCATTATAAATGTTATATGAATATTTGGCCTGAAAGCAAATAAATGGAGATAGTAAAATTATGTACAGGGATGCCTCGATTTACGCGAACACGGAGTTACGCGGTTTTCAAATCTCCTCGATTCTTCTTTTGTTTCAGCAATACGCAACTCGATGGCTCACTTCGCTTCCAGTTTAGCTATTATGCATGTTCGGGCGTATTATCCAGAGAATCGAAGCTTAGCCATAAAAATTTAATTTGAGTTATTTATTTCTTATCTACGAAGGTGTGTGTTTGTTATTACGTTATAATTGTTATATCGGGTTTGTTATATGTATTATAGATTTGTAATGTGATTGAAGAAGCTGTCGATTTTGTAAGGAAAATAAATTTAGAAGTAAATAGTGATGGCGTCCAAGAAGTGCTGGATTCATACAATCAGGAGCCGACAATGGATGAGCTCAGAGGAATGTAGGAGTAAGACTTTGAAGAACTTCAGCAACTAGCCTCAGTTCAATCAGAAAATCGAATAACTGTTGGGAATTTCACAGAATACCTCAGTTTAATTCAAAAAGGGTTACAAATATTGGAAAATATAGACTCCAACGAGAATGCATTTTTGAAGAAAACAATTGATAAAAAAAAATTATTAATATACTACGAGGAAATTTTTAGGGAGAAAAAAGAATCTTTGAGATGGCAGAATACTTTGTTAGATTTTTGGGAAACCATTTCTTCAAAATTACTTCCGTTTTTCGATTTTGTATTTGTGTTATCTTAAGGTTTTATCAAACATTCCCCCCCCCCTAAATTATCATTTTCTTTCGTCTCCGGCCCAACTAAAAATAATTTATGTGTATTTATAAGAGCAAAACTATACCCCGACTTACGCACTACTCAGTCCCAACAACCTCGTAAGTTTAGAGTATTACTGTGTTCTGAACGACTGTAAAGTTCACAAGACACTTCAGAGTAAATATCAATATAGTAAATATTAAAAAAACCCTTTTTTTTTTTTACTAAGAGATAGAAATTATGGTTTAATTTCTGGGTTTAATTCGAATATTTAAGAATATTGTTTTTTCCCAATGTTCTAAGGTCTTAAGCACTCTTTTTTTCATGTACCATATCAGTGCTATGGTATTACTTGTGAAAAATCTCTTTTATTAATCAGGACGCCTATGCTCGTCCAATCTAAGGTCCTGTTGTAAAAACTAACTTTAATCAGCTGAAAAACACATTATTTAATCTTAAAACAAATTTTATATACCGAAGGGTTCACTAAGAAATGGGGACTACAATAAATTTTTAAACATAAAAAATCCTTCCTGAAAATGTCAATACTTTATTTAAACAAATTCTCAATTATTGAAAACACGTGTTATATAATTTTCCAAGTTTGAGTAGATAACACCGAAGATTCTGTTCTTGAAAAAATCTCGTCTGAACTCGACAGCACAGTAGGTGCAAAAAAAAAAAAAAACTATAATTAAACACAACACTGAAAATGTATTTTAAAGATATATATGTATTTGATATGGAGTGAGATTTTTTAGATATTCCCAAAATATTTGGCGGCTCCACACCAGATATCATAACAAAAAATTACAATTTTTGAAAAATTCATAGTGATACTTCTACGTTGCATGTTTTTGAAAAAAAAAGCTAAGCAATATATTTGAAAAATTTCACTTCAGTATAAAAATAAAAGTATAAACAATATACAGACAAAATTTGAAGGTTTTATATTTAACAGTTTCTGCAAAAAAGGTACATAAAAAGAGCTTAATTTAACATTGTCGGTATAGGGGGTACCAACTAGTCTTAAAGACGAGTGCCATTTGCTAAATATATATTTTTAAGATTTGTGTAAAAATTACAAATTATTTAAACTATGTAATGAAAGAACTCATAAAATGCGATGTTCTTTAAAAGATGTTTACAAAATTGATTCTCCAGAATCTATTCTTGCTATTGTTACGAATTTTGTATAAAATAGTGTAAATAATTGTATTTGGATGTGTAAAGCATTTATATTACTCTATGCTATATTTATTTCATGATAAAATTGTAATATTCACAAGCAACATCGTCAATTACGTTATAATGGTGATTCACTGGGAACTTGGCGAAATATTGGTGATAGAGCCAAGTTGGCATCATTTTAGGCTACCAACTTGGCGACCATTTTTTGGCGAGATCGGGACTCTCTAGATCCTTCTAGAAATTAGAGAAATCTACTAATTTCACGATCTATGACGCAAGCGCATCTTTCTGGAAGTTTCAACCACGGCTAAAAATAAAGCGATACTCACCGTAACAGTCGGTCTGGTTTTGACTAGCGATTAGTAAACTTGCCTTGATCGTGATTAGCTCGGCTGTGTTTGTGAATAAGCTTATATATAAGTGTAATTTACATACTGATAATTGTGTCTAAGTGCGTTGTGAAATCCTTCTGATATTTATTCTGAGAATTTTGCTGTTGAAACCTGTGCTTTGAAGGATCGATTTACGTCAATAAATACTCATCGCTCTTAAAGAGTTTCCTTGTTGTTTACGACTGTTTTGCATAAAATACTCGAACCTTGATCTACGTAACACTATGAATATATGCGTTACTTATGCGATTTATCATTAAGAAAAAATTAATCATTCATTAAGGCTACAGTGGACAGTTAAAATGTGGAAAATTGTCCAAAATATCGAAAAAAATTTTTTGCTGATTATAATATCTTATTAGCCTCTCTATCAAACGCAAAAAATTTTTTTTGGTTTTATGCATTTTTTACTGAGTTATAGGGTAGTTTCGAATTAGTCATCCATGACCACGCCCCTTTGTTTACATTTTCTAATGTCATGCTATTGTAGCTGTCATGCACTTTGACAGGAAAAATTTTATTTACTGTAGACAAAGCCTCACTAATTTTTATTTTTAAATGTTAATTTATCAAGTTCAGGTTGGCAACACTTTGCTTTAACTGTATCTGAGACCTAAATTGACATTATTTGTTTACAATTTGTTCAAACTTCGGTTTGCATTTTTCTTTCAAGTTTACTCAAACCTTATATTTATTTTACCAAAACAAAAAGTTCTTTTCAGAACTAAAGCTCTTTTTAAATCGCATTTATTGTTTAAAATTATTAGTATGGATCTTATATCATCGAGATATAGAAAACCAAAAGGTCGCCCTACCAAAAGGAGGAAGTTGTTGTCTGAAAACAGCAAGAAGCGATGGCAGAAATCTCCTGAAACTGTTGATGAAAAAAACAGTTTTATATTACAGAGGGATCCATTATCTGACCCAAGTACATCTTCCCAACCTGAGGCAAGTTATATTTTCACCCACAAGGCTGTGTTTTCTGAACTATTGCAAAAAGTTCCTTGCAAATATTGTACAAACTGTGCCCTTGTTATAAAACAACACCAATCCATGGGATATTCTACAAAAATTGAACTTTTATGTGAATCATGCCATGAAACCTATGGAAGTGTGTATTCAAGTTTCCAAGGGAGTCTAAAAATTCACATGATATTAACAGCAAGCTGGTGAGTGCCTTCCTATCCATAGCAGAGGGCATGCTGCTTTGGAAACTTTTTCATCTGTGCTCAACATGCCAACAATGGACAGAAAAACATTTGCCAAATGCATGCACAACTTATCGGTTAAAAACAAAGAAGTGAAGAAAAAAATGCTCGAAATGTCACGTCAAGGAGCTAGAGAAGCTCACATAAAAGTTGATTCTTCTCTAAAATATCAGGAAATCATTGACGTGAGTGTGTCATATGACGGTACATGGCAAAAGCGAGGACATACATCTAACCTAGGATTAGGAATAATCATCGATGTCCTTAGTGGACTTGTTCTTGACTTTGAAGTATTGTCGAAATACTGTCATAATTGCATAATTACTGGTCGAGATATGGGAGTCGATAGTGCGGAATTTCACATTTGGCAAAAAGGACATATGGATGAGTGTGACAAAAAATTTCGATGGAACGTCTGGAGCCATGGAGATGCATGCTGCACTAATTATGTGGAGACGGTCAATAAGTGATTGCCAAATGAGATTCGTTTCCATGCTGAGTGATGGTGACTCGAAAACTTTTCAATTTTTGTCAGAAAATGAAGTATATGGTTCTGAGGTAAAAATCGAAAAGGAAGAGTGCTTGAATCATGTTGCGAAGAGGCTAGGTACATCGTTACGCAACAAAGTAAAAGAGTGGAAGGTGAAGAAGGTGACTCTTGGTGGGCGTAAGCAGGGAAGCCTTACGGATAAAAATATAACAAAGTTGCAAAATTACTACAGAAAAGCTATAAAAGATAATGTTCCTAATACCCAAAAAATGAAAACTGCTATATATGCCAGCCTGATGCATTGCTCGTCAACTGACGAAAAGCCTACGCATGGTAAGTGTCCTGAAGGGGAATCATCATGGTGTTTTTATAAAAGAGCAATAGCCAAAGGTGAAACCCCAGGGTCACATAGTTCAATGAGAACTTGCTTGTCACAACAAGTAGTTGAAAAAATTATGCCTGTTTACCAACGTTTAGCTTCAGACACCATTCTTGAAAGATGCGTAGGAGGCAAGACGCAGAATTGTAATGAAAGTCTGCATAGCTGCATTTGGCGAAAATGCCCAAAAGAGGTATTCGTATCCAAAAGGAGGCTAGAAATAGCAGTTACGGATGCTGTCGAAAAGCACAATTTGGGCTACGTAAAATCACTTGAATCAAAAGAGGACTCAAACCTTAATGATAGTTTTTCTTTGACTATTGCTGAAAGACAGGATAAACGACGCATTTCTCAAAACATTTCTGTGAAAAGAGAGAAAAGGAAAAGAAATACTACTAATAAAGATGTAGCCTATAATGCCGGTGCTTTTTAATTTTTTTTCAGACTTAGCGACAGTTTTCTTTTTATGTGTAATTGAATTTATTACTGTTTTGCATTTTTATAATTTAATTGTATTGAAATACTTTATTTTTACTCATTGTGATTAACGAAATACATAATTTATTATCTGGTTGATGAAATACATTCTACTAATTTACTTTATAGATATTATTAGAAAGTTCTAGCTTATTTTTCAATTTTTATCACTATATATACCACGCATGCTAATGTGACTGTTTCAATAAATATTGCAGAATCTTTTATTTATATATTCTGCACCTATCTTATGTTTATATGATATTAGTGTTTTTCAAATTTATACTTATATATCTTTAATTTTTTTTAAAAAATCAGTTATTTTCTTATAAAATCAAAATAGTTGTTTCTCACAAAAACAAAAATTTGCCTCGAAACTGTTTGAATTTTGTAATTTAATCCTATTGAAATACTTTATTTTACTTATTGTGATTTATGAAATACATAATATATTATCCGGTTGAAGATAAAATAATAATGGAATACATTCTGCTAATTTACTTCTGATATTATTAGAAAGTTCTAGCTTACTTTTCAATTTTATCACTATTGTACCACATGTCGATGTGACTGTTACAATAAATATTGCACTTATATATATATATTCTGCACTTATATTACATTTGTTATGATATTAGTGTTTTTATATTTCAAATTTATATTTATATCTTCATTTTTTTATAAAAAGCTAAGTTATTTTCCTTTAAAATAAAAAAAGCTGTTTTTCTCAAAATCAAAAATTTGCCTCGGAACCAAAATTCAAAATGTTCCATGCGTTGCAATTTTTGTCCAATTATAACAAAACTTTCCAAAAGTATTCTTCTAATATGTAATTATAACTTCTTGGATGCATTGTAGCAATAGTGATAGGGTGAAAGAAGAAATTAAAGTTTTTTATGTATAAAGTCATTAAAATTCTTGAAAATTTCATATAAAAATTTGCGTTTACCCATACTTTGTAAATTATCATATAAAACATTACTTTACATGCATAAATTTCTAAAGAATTGCTTAAAGAAGTTAAATCAGTTAAAAATATGAAATTTTTTAAAAAATCAAAACGCATGGAACGTTTTGAAATTTTTAAATTATTGTTAAATTTTTTTAAAAAATTTTAAATTTCTTAAAAACTACTCATTTTTTTCTCACCAAATTTTTTATATGGTTTTAGTTATAACTTAAATACTGGCAGTCAAAATTTGGAGCATGTGTGTAACAATTTAAAAAAAAATTTTTACTGTCCACTGTAGCCTTAAGAAAAAT
>BMAO01006679.1:0-29955 GCA_019973975.1 Trichonephila clavata
TTTTGCAGTGCATTAAATATTTTCCTCCGAATCATTCAATAAGCTAGGGCTATTGTTTTTTTTAAGTAAAAAAGAGCGCAAATTAAATTAATCTAATTTTTTTAAGTTGGTGGATTTGTTGAATCTAAATAAATAGCATTGCGGTTAATAATATTGAGAAATTTTTAGAATTATGTTGTGTGTAATTATGTAATATAATATCTTCTTTTGTAAGAAAAAAGTACTTCGCTTAAATTTTCAATGAAATTATTTTTAAGATTACGGTAATCAACACAAAAATGGTACATATTTTAGAAAATAATGGTATAAATCTTAATATCATTCTGAAAACTCTTTTTTCTGTATATAAATATTTTGTCGGAATAAAAACTTTTAATAAATGTGTAAATTCCCTTATTTTATACATTTTTTTTTCAATAGAAAGTGACCATCTTTCAAGCGAGGGAATCACAAGATATCAGTATAATCACTTAACCCAATAGTTTTTATAATAGTTTGCTCCTTACGCGCGAAACAATCACTTGTGAAACTCTGGACAATGGTTTTGATTAGAAAGGATTCTTCTTGAATGACGTTGATTCTGCTATTATTTTCTAAACTCATTTCTTACGAATCTGGTGAATAATTCATGTCGTTGTTAACGGAGATTTATTAATTTAATACAAAATGATACAATTGTGAGTTGCTACAAAAGGTCACAAAGCTAAATAATTCTCGTTGTCCTAATTTGGTGTATTTCAAGTAAATTTCATACATAGCTATTTTTAATATCGAATGGTTGCTATTTTTCAAATTGAAGAAGGGTAATTCACAGCTTCTAAAATTGTTCGAAAACATATAAATATGACGAATAACAAAAAAAATTTCTGCTATAGACTGCGATGTAAATACCTTAATTTAAAGAGCAGAAATAGACTTATAAAAATGTATGAATTGATTCATTTATTTTGCGCATGTTTTTAATATTATTTAGCTTAAATAATTTACAAGATAACTCAGCACTTTTAAAACACTTCTAATAATTTAAAAATCACTTGCATACCTCAAGAATAGTTCTTTAGATACTTTCAACACTATTTTGTCAACATTTAAGGACTTATTACTTGAAGTATTATAGCATTTTATTTCATAATTTTCGCAATTACATGCAATTAAAAAAAATTACAGAGTTTTAAAAAGTGCTTATATAAATTTGTAATAAATTAAACGTTAAATACTTCCCATACTGAGGAGAAATACATTTTTTATCAGTTATTTATAATTTACTTTTTTGTGTTTGGATAAAAATATACAATGTAATGCTTGCACAAATTTCTAACTATTCCATTAATTACTTGTAAAAAAAGAATCAAAAGGATAATTAATACCCCCTTAACTGCTATCGTGCTGATCCAAAAGAAGATACGGACTTTTATTTGTGTGACAGAGAACATCCATCTTTTTCGAGTCGTGTTAACCTGATAGTTCTTGAAGAGCATTTTTATTTAAAGGTGAATTGGTAGGTGCCACCAATCTGGAAACCCTGCAGTTGCTGACATTTGTAACTACTATTCCAGCGGTCTTTAACTTACACTAATTCTATGAATGTATCAAAAATCACTCGAATCTAGCTTATAGTATAAGGTATTCGCAATGCTAAAGCAATTCTAAACTAATAGAAAAACGCAAGTTACACTTTAATACATTATTGAATTGTTAATTAAATATTTTAAACATTATTTCTAGAATACTGATTATTCTTTCGTTGATAACATAATCTTAACAAATCTAAGTTTTAATTTTTTAACTAATCTTTGGAATTTTTTCAATAATTGTGCGTATATTTGTTGAAATGAAAATACATATTTCTCTAAAAGATTTAAAATTATAATTTGTGTAAAATTTGAGTTTAATTTACATTTATCTTCCATATTAATGCACGATTGATTTTTTTTCAATGGTTTTTAATTTGTTTACATTATAAATATGTTTACAGTGAGAATCGTTTGTATTCGACAGAATGTCACTTCGACAGTCTCTTTTATTATGAAGTCCTTCTTTGAATAATAACTAATTTATTTGAACTAAATTTTTTTATAAAGTATTTTTGTTTATTTGATACAACTAAAAAATTAGAAAAAGATAGAGTGTAATTTTATATTAGGTGAAAAATAACAGAAAAAACACGCCTGCGTGGCAACTCTTCACATACAAATCAAACCATGCCAATCATTTTGATGCACTATAAGTAATCCATCTACTACAGAAAGACAAGTAGTTTGTCAGTTAGTTCCTTTTAAACGTGCACGTTGTTATTGTAACCTTGTTTGACAAATTGTTTGCTGTATATGAACCAATTCTTAATGTTCGTTAGGTTAACCATTTTAATAAAAGTTAAGTCTTAAAATGATATCTGGTCATTATTGAGTAGAATTCATTGATGGCCAAACAACCAATTAAGTTATAAATTCACTAAAAAAAGGAAAAAATACATTTATTCTGTTAAATTTTTCAAATGTTTTGCATATTAAAACAAACTTTTACGTATCCTTGCTTATAAATTTTATACCGGATTCTAACTCAAACAATCCTAAATTAAAAGGCCAATGATGAATTGATACAACCTAACTGTCCTGTAAAATTTTGAAAGTATTAGGAGAATATAGGGTGAACGAAACAAATAGCTACACTGTCAAAAACGAGTTAAAGTTTAAAAAAACGATGTTGACTTACGATTTCTTATGTTCTACAATGAAAAGATTACTTTCTGTTTAAGGAAATGCAATGTGTATAGTGCAACGATTGTGTTTTGCAACATTATCTTATCAAAATGGCTTCACCGACTAAATAAGTGCAAGAGGTAGTATACGTTATCGAGTTTAAATCTACAACACATATACAGCGTAAATTTCGGACTACTTGTAAACAAAGGCCCCCTTCAATACCTTCTATTCATAAGGGGTGTGAAAGTTTTCTGATGATTGGTGGTGTATCGTCAAAAACAAGATCTGGTCGCTCTAGCAGAAACTGAGACTCATGCTACATTGTAATCGTGCAATAAAACTTTATAAAAATCTGTGGTATTTCCTTTATAGAACATAAAAACCGTAAGTGAATATCTTTGCTTTTTAAAATTTTTAATTAAAGTTTGAATGTATAGCCAACTTTTTGCACTTCTGGCATAATTAATGTGTACCTGAAAATTTGCTCATTTGCTCATAGAACTAATGCATTTCATATATATGAAAACGGCATTAAAGTCACAATTTTTCTCTTAAATTGTCTGTTAATCTAGCTTTTAGAAAATATTAAAACAAGATAAGATCGAACGTGTTATGGATAAGACATGGATGAGGAAGAGAGATCTGTCTCCAGTTTACCAAAAAAAGACAGAGATAGCTCTCGTTCGAGATCTGATTGGACACAACTATTTTCGTTACCACCTCCACAGAATTGGAATTATGGACGTCCAAAATTGTTTTTATGTGTCTTTGACCAGGCTCAAATCAGGGAACATTTGAACACAATTGTATTGAACTTCCTGGTTGTTAAATAATATTGGAAAACCCGTCAACTAATGGCTTAGGAACTAATGCTAAAAATTAGTAAAATAAAGTTCTTAATAAAAATTATTTTTTTTAAATTTGTTCAAACTGATTTTTAAAAAATAATTTTTTCATCGAATCAAAGTGTCCATATTTCTCAGCAAAATAGTTGTTAAATTTTACCAATAGCCAAAGAAAAAATATTACTTTTAACAGAAAAAATATATTTCTATTCATTTATAAATATAACAAAACAAGAAAACAGCTTTTGTGCTGAATTACATTAAGACATTGAAAATTCTAATCAGCTTTGTTTATGTGTTTTATTTCTATTTTAAAAGATTCTTTCATTCAAGTCACTCTCTTTAATTAGAAGAAAAAGACAGATAACAAAGCAAATTCTTCAATTTTGTTTAATTCTAGAATAATGCTTCTGGCGATGCCAAGACTTAAAAGTTTTAATAAGTTTTGCAGTGTATTATTATCTTAAAATAAAATAGTTCTTAATATGAAGCCCCCAGCAAAGCTAAGAGAAAATTATTTCTTAAACTAAGATTATTTTCTAATCATTTTCTCTTAGAGAACAAATTTTTCATGTAACTTTCCTTATTAGAAGTGAATTACAGCTTTTTTCAATGGTCTTTAGTTAATTTCTTATGTGTATGTTTAGTGAACCGACAAAAAGGATCATTAAAAGATTTAAGAGTCTAGAGTGTATAGGATTTCTGAATAAATAAAACTATTAAGTAGTTTCAAAACATCCATAACACATGCTGAAATGATGTAATTGACTTTGAACCATCCAAAGTAAAAATTAATATCTCTAATTTTTTTTTATATTTATTTTCTAGTTATATATCTCATAATTTTCTAACATGTTTTATCCCTAATATGTTTGATTCTCTTACATGTAATTAAGTTTTTGACTTAATGAATAATTAATTATTTAATCAATTAAAATTTCGAGATTTCCTATACTAATCGTCAAAGTAAAATTACTTTATTTTCTTTCCTCAAGTATATTCTGAGATCACAATAAATAAATTTAAAAAAAAATCTTTTATGAAATTCGGATATTTTAAGAACTTTTTTACAAATAATTTTGAATGTAAAAGTAAAGAAAAGATATGAAAATGTCATTTGAAAAGAATACATTGAAATATATTTCTATGAATCGTTAATTCTCTATTTTTACTTTTAGAAAAAGCCAATTATTCTAAAATAAGTATTAAAGATCATTAAATGTACTTTTAATTTTCAAAAATAATTAAAATTTAAACAATATTAAAATTTGTTTCAGACTATCATGTACATAGGTATAATATTTGATGCCTGTGGTGAATCGTCTAGTTTATGTTAGTTACCTTAATAAAAAGAAATTAAAATAGAACGTTGGTGATTTTTTTCTAGAAATTGCATCCAATTTAGATGCAAAAAGTTTAAATTTCAAAGGAACTTCTTTTTCTAGCAACCAGAGGCAGCACCTATGATCTCGCCACAGTAGATTTCATCCATATACTGAAGGAAAAAATTGTTTCACCAAAAATAAATGTTTACGTTGATTTCACTGGATAAAAAACTTTTGTTTTTCTCCAAATAGTATTTGTTATTTAAGATAAAAACCTTTTTTCAAACAGGAATTTTGAACAAATATCGATAAAACTCTTATAATGCTCCTAAAATGATAGGAAAAAGGAGGTTATTCTCAAAATCACAGCACACTAAACTACATAAAAAGTAACTAAAGCATCTTTCGTATTTTTCAAAATCTTCAATTTTTCTCATGCTTGTGAAATCAGGCTTTGGTTGATGAAAGAGAATGGAATTAAAATACTGAATATTAAATTAATATAAACTGATTTAAAACTAAGATTGTATAATCTTATATACTTTTAATATTATTTACCGTATTTACTTGAATCTATTCCACCATCCATTCTAAGCTGCACCCCGAATTCTTTACACGTTTGTGAGAAAAAATTAAAAATTGTGTTAAAGCTTCATCAATATCCGATACTAAAAAGAATTGCTTAAAAAATTAAGTAGAAATAATGATAAGTTAAAATTACTTATTTAACCAGTATTGTAAAAATTTACAAATACATAGATGAACCTTTAACTACTCTAATTGTCAGTATCCTGTTACGAAAATAATTCGTCACTCCCATTGTCACAAATGACTTCGGAATTGGTGCCGGCGTCGCCATTTTGTCACATGGCGTCTTCTTCTGTGCCATCCACTATATTTTCTATGCACATTTTATTAAAAGAATGCAATATAGAAAAATGTAAACGAATTATTAAAGACTGTTGAATATTTGCAAATGTATATTTGTTTCCTCCGCGTCAAATTTTCAGTGGTCTCTGCTTTGTTGCCATATTTTTCTGCATATGAAATTGACTCCCTTTTCCTACTTTGATATGGTGAACTCTCTCGTTTTGATGCTGATATCTATATCTTTGATGTTTAAGTGATTAAAAAAAAGCGTATAAAAATTTCCTAAATAGGATAGACAAAGATGTTTAGTATAGATAAAAGATAAGCTGAGGAATGGGACAAGTCATCGATGAAAATGGCCAGAATGGATTGGTTGCATCCTTACGTCCATGGTAGAAACTCAATTTCTACCACCTCAAAAAAGTTTTACCTTCGATTCTAAGCCGCGTCTGATTTTCAGTAGCATTATTATTTGAAAAATAGTGTGGCTTGCATTCGGATAAATACGGTAAATCACCTTGCGTATAAAATTTTGCTTATTTGCCGTGCCACAACAACTATAAATCCATTCTACGAACGCTTGAAATAATAAGCATGCATTCAATTATTTTACTCTTTGCTTATATATTTCCTTTCATTTAAATGCTGCCTCAAAATTTGGAACGTAAACTACCAAATACAAGTATTTCAGCATTGAGAGCTCTATAAGGATTAGTACAGCTTTACCAGAAGGCTCTTACATCCGTCTGTTAATTAATCGAAGTTGTGACGAATCTATACGCGTCTATAACTAACCCCTAGGGGACTTTTCTGGGGCAATAATATTACCAGCCAACTTTCACCGAAGCAAGGAAACGTATTATATAAATTCTGTATTCGTGAGTTTGAGAGTTAGTTGGTGAGTTGAGGATCATGAAATTATTAAGTGCAAATCGGAGTTTATCAACTGAAGAAGTCTAAGAGAGTATCTCTCAACGGTGATTAAATCCGGATAATGATCGCATTTAAGGCCTCAACTGGAGGACTTAACTTCATAAAAGTACAGGTATCATGATCCTTGTTTAAATAGAAGTTTAGCTTATTAGTGCGTGACGTAGTTTATACTGAGCTTGTATAGGTTATCGTGGAATCAGTTGAGGGTCCGTATTGTTATCCCCAGGCTAACGAGTCTCACCTTCGTGCTCTGCTTTCTGATTATTTATCTTAATTAGATTGTTATTGTGCTTGCTTGATATTTTGGTGACAATAAAATAATTAGAGTGAATCCTGTCTACTGATTATTCAGTTCCTCCCAAAGATTTAACCGGGTCCGAGAGTAGGCAAGGGTGATTAGAGGGAAGCAGGGACCGACAAGCATTACAAAGTGGTTTGCCTAAAGTTGTCCTCAAATGAGGTAATCATGTTTAAAATAATTTTAATAATGCTTAAAGTTATTGTAATTATTTAATTTTTCTTAAATATATGTTAAAAATTTCTTAATGTTCTGTTATGTCAAATGTGGTTTCAACGTTAAGGAAAAAAATTATTCAAAATGTTTGCCATCAAGGATTTACAGTAATTATTTTATTTCTTTCTTTTATTTTGTCGCCATTTTTTTACCGAAATTTAAAGTTTGAAGAAACGTTGTTTGTAAAATTTATTTCCTTCAGTTTAATTTTCTTCCTGGTTACCAAGTGATTATGCTCTACTTTTCTAACTGTGTTATTCTCAAAATTAAATTTAATGAAATAACACCCAGTGCTTCTGAAACCTTCAATACCTGTGGCCCAATTTTCAATAATAATTTTCATCCCCCTCCCTCCGTACAATAATAAGGTACTGAATTCGATAACAATATATTTTACGCTAAAGCTACAGTAAGATTTTAACTGTAAGCCATTCTATCAAGATAAGTATTAAATTTTATATAGTATAATTTTGAGCATGAGACAAGCCCATGTGAGTCCCTAGTAATTATTAATCTTGCCCTTAGCTTAGTATTGATAAATCAATTATCAAATACATTGTACAGTGCTGATGCAATTATAACAGTGCTTCTCAAACTTCCAATGCTTCCGACCCAATTTTCAATCATAATTTACATTGTTAGACTTTAATTAAAAACCGCTCAAATTAACAAGATAGTGTTAAATTTTGTTCATAATTTTGTACATGACAAACCCATGAAAGTCACTAGTAAGTTTTATTCTATTCTTAACTTACTTGATAAATTAATTAAATCAAATACCTGCAGTACTGATGTATTTATAGATATATTAAATGAATATAAACGTGTCAGAATGTATTTTGGTTTTTTTTGTTGTTTTTTTTTTGGTAAATTGATAATTTTTTAAAGGTAATTTTCTGTTTTCTACTTTTTGATAGGCTCACCCCCCACACACACATATAGGGTTGTCATGTCTCTCTAGAGGGGCGTGCCCCACAGTTTGAGAAATGCTGATTTACGCGTCGATTACATCAGTGTAAATGTATATTTTACCGTTATTATGTCTGAATATATTTTGTTGTGCTTCCTTTCCGTAAATCTGTAATTTTTTAAACCTTTTATTTTCGACTTTTCGATATGCTTGCGCCCTCCTTGTAAGGTTATCACGACCTCCTAAGAGGCGCAACCCAAAATTTGAAAAACGCTGAAAAAACCCCAAAATTTTCTATTTCCGATTTTTTTTCGGTTATGACTTCATACGAAAGAAAAAAACATTTTTGCTGTTGAAGTGTTTTATACAAATCATCAATGCAATTCATAAAAACAAAAACAAAAAGGTAAAAATTTGGAACTATCTTTTTTCTATACGAAGAATTAAATTGTGGAGATTTTTTTTACCATCACATTTTTTTCTACGTAACTGTATCCAACTCGCGCGTTCTACGAAAATACATTCTCTAAGAAAGTAGATTTTTTCCCTTCCTTTTCATAGCAATGAAAAGAAGTAATTTAATGCTTTAATTACTTCATAGCAGATATCATCGTGGAGACGTGAATAAATATTTAAGACAGCGTAATAAACACTCTTTGTGTGTGTGCATTGAGGCCCAAAAGAAACTCAGAAAAGTTAATTAACTTTTTGCAAGTACTTTTAGTAAGGATTTAGCATGTAAGGAGGAATCAAAATCATTTTATGCAATTATTATATTCTTCTTAGAATTTTTATTCATTAAGCAAGCTCATCAACGGAACTCATTACAGTTCTCATCTAATGAGCTGACCCTTCTTGTGTGCATTGTATTGGAATTAAAACATTATTGTGATCGTCAAGTAAATTTGAAAAAATACATCAATATCCTCCATTTATAAACAATTTATATCGGCTGTGTAATTTGTTAGATGTTTGATTCTTCACTTGAAAAAATACTTTGTCAAGAATAAAGATGATTCTATACCTAAAAATAATTAATATTTTAATTAGTTTTCCTACTTAAAATCTAAAAGTTTATTTTTTTATTTGCATAAAGAGAACAATAATCATTCATGCATTTTTAAGTTTCATTCGGAAAGTGTTTAGTTAGTTCCACTGTTCAAATATTTATTTCTGAATTATCTTTATTATGTTCTATTTTCTCAGAGTAGAACAAAAATAATTTGTTTTCACATTGATACTTTAATTCCCGACTTTTCTAAAAAGTAGGTTTCTAAAAGCAGAAATTCAAACAAGTTAACAAGATTTTCTCAACTATTTTTCTCTTAATCGTATTTGTTGAAAACAATTTCTTTCCTCTTAACATATAGATTCATTGGTAACATATCCAAACGCTCGTTCCCACTCCACTTATAAATTACAAACATTTTTCAAAAATTCTAACAATGGCTTAAATTAATATGATTTTGAAAAACATATTTTTGATTCGGTTTACTTTGTTTTTCTTAAGAAATATATCAGCACTGTCTTTTCTAAATTAGGTTAAGTACATTGAATTTAAAACATTTTTAAACTAGTGGGAAAATAGTGCTTATCTTTACACTAAATATCTGTATGAAAAATGGTAAGAAATATATTCATGATTTCCAGATTATGCGCTGCTTATAAAACTAAATGTTCCTTAACAGAAAATAATAACCAAATACATAATTTCTTTTTAATATACGGAATGTTATTAAAAAGTTTTTCGCATTTTCCTAAAAGATTTTGCTTAATAGTATAGAATTTTACGTTTAGGGTTTAAATGTTTTACAAATATTTTATTTTTAAAATAAATACATCTCAATTTTTATCTAATTTTTAAACAGCAGATAATTTACTAAATATCAAGCAAAATCATTAAAATTTATTAGAAAACATAAATATAAATCTTTTTAAAGAATTCCTGTTATAATGGAGGAAACATTTGAATGCGTCAAAGAAATTCTCAATAAAAGGTTTGAAACTTGTAGAAATTGTAGGTTAAAATAGTGAACAATCCAACAATACTTAAATATTAAAAAAATAATTAATTTTTTTTCAAAGAGGCAAATCATTTAAAATTTAAAAATAATGAATTTAAGATTCCTATTCTAAGAATTGTATTTAATTTTAAAGATATTTTCAGGCTTTTAATAGCTCATACTTTTTATCTTGTTATTTAAATTAAAGTGCATTACCAGCGACAAGATAATAATCTTAAAAAAGCATATTTACAAATCAATGAATCTCAATTTTTTCCGTTTAAAAAATTTGTCTTCTTAATCAAGCAGAATGTAGGATGGTGTAACCTGTTTGAGAGAGCAACGGAAAGAAGGATAAAGTGTTATTAGCTCTTTCTGCAAAATACTGTCGAATACTAAGGTTGTTGCACATTAATTCTAATGGGGATTAAAAATATCACATTGGTATTAAAGCTATTGAGGGAAGTGTCAGAATTTTGGCGCAATCCTTTCGAAATGATTGTCTTTCAAGTTACAAAAACCCCTTGCGTTATTTTTGTAATGCAAAGAAAAGAAATGATTATGAAAACACATTATTTTCATACTGATACATCCGACTACTATTTTTACTTTATTTCATACTGTTATCTTTTAAAACAATTTTAAATTTGTAACACGAATAGGTCAAAAATATAGATTTACACTTTTATAAAAAATAATTTTGCTTCATTTAAAGATATTTTTAACATAAAAATAAACAGCATACACAATTTCACAACTTCTTCAACAAAATTTTTTAAAATTTAAAATTGTTCATGCATTATGTATTTTAAACATATTTATAAAAACAAGAAATTTCCAACATAAAACATAAGTCTTTCTCTTAATTATAGTTAAAAAAATAGATAAATAGAAATTTTAATGCGAACCTTATGCTTGCATTGCTCTTCTTTCATATGGCAAAATCAGAGGAATGATTTGTGACTTTTTTAAATTTGACACGATTTTAAGAATTCAGTTGTTAATCAATTTCCTTGGGGACTCGAAATATTTCTCAGATGAAGAAATAATTTTACTTTGATATGTAGAACTAAAAGCGAAAACCAGATTACATGCAGTTTTCTCTCTTCAAAGAATTAACTCTCCAGCAATTAGCTACAAAAATCTCTAGCAATGGCATTCAAAAATTTACGAAATAGCTGTAAATTTTTCTTTAGATTTAACCTTTCAGATTTTTTCGTAATTCTGTAAAGGTCCATAGCTCTGAAGATGTTTATCAAATAAGGCTCATTACAAATTTAACAACTTCCATCCACTCAAAAATAGACAAATTTATAGTGTCGAGCAGAATTCTACTGAGAAATGTACCGTGACCCGCATGTGGCTCGCGTCCCATAGGTTGGCCATACCAGCTCTACAACTATCTTAATTACTTCATGTATAAGTCCTTAAGGTATCGAACTACGTTCGAAACAGTGATTTTGCAAAAGCAAACAAACGAATCTTTTTTTTTTATATTTCGTGTAACTTAAATTATAATACACGTATAAAATTGCTTCAAAAATATTATTACAATTAAAAATTATTTTAATGCAATATTTTGGGAAAACAATGAACTTAGAATTATCCATTTTCAAAACATTCTTCGTTTTTAAACAATGCATCTATTATAATAATACTTCTTTTTATATACACATAGCTAAGACTTCTCCTGAGGACCTGAACTAGGATTTTTGAAAAATTCAGATTATATTTTCAGAGTTACTGCTAATTAAAATATTTATCGGTATTTTTTTTTGTAAATATTTCTCCAGTCTGAAGTATTAAAATATGGATAAATCCACTTCTAAGTTATATAATTCAAAAATCCTAGCTCCAGCTCTGTACAGAGGTCTGAGCGTTATATAAGCAAAATATTATTATTATTATAGAAGCATTTCTCATAAAATGAGAATGTTTTGAAAATATGAAATTTTATGTTTTTTTTTTTTTTTTTTTTGCTAAAATAATGCATTAAAATTTTTTTTTCATATTAATAATGTTCTTAAAACAATTTCGTACGTGTATTCTAATCTAAGTAACACTAAACATTTAAAAAAATATTCGTTTGTAGGCTTTTACTAAATCATTTGGATACCTTAAATTTTTATATAAAACCTTTGCGTACATATGAGATATATACATTTAGTTTTTTCTTATTAAACATATATCTTTCAAAATGTTTCCCTTATTTTTCAATGCAAAAACTATAAATAGATACATAAGTAAATTGTTAGGATAATTTCAATAAATTTAGAAAATATTCACATCTATATAGTCGAGTACTGAAAGTAACTCCAGAAGTATGAACAAATTGATCCTTAAAAACAGAATTCTTAGAATATTGTTTAAAATTATTTATCTTTAAAGATAGTTAGTAATATATTCGCCAATAATAACTACACACACACACACACACACAGGTGATGTCTTTTTTTATCCATATATTTAGTTCAGTAGCTATTTTTTTCTTCTAATAAATAAGTGTTTTTTTTTAAACTAGAAAGATAATCATAAAAGTCATTTAACATTTTTCCAACATTAAGCAAACTGTTGATTTTTAGAACTTCGTTTCATATTCCTCTTAATACAAAAGACTTTTCTCAGTGATTTGTTTAATATTAATCTTTTATACAACTTCGTTCTTTCCATTAAAAAGCATTTATCTATTTTTTAAAGAAAATATTAATTGTTTGAAAAATGAGATTCCTCATAATTTAAAACATCGATATCTGTGACATTTAATAAAATTAATGTGTCACTTGATCGTGTGAAATGTCATAATTTTAAATGTTTTCAGCATTCATTAATATACGAAAGTAATGGTAAAACTATGGCTTATATTTTATGTAAACTTTTTAATTGCTTTTTCCTGTTTTCGAGACTGAATACACTGAAAACTACTTTGAGTTATCTTTAAGAATATCTTTATTAAGGTCTTCGACTAGCCTAAAATTGTGAACTTTGCCAAAATTTACAATTTTTATTATTAAATTATTTTATAAGCCGTCTTATTTCCTTGATAAAAAATACCAAGTTTTTGATTTTACGTTCACTAGAACAAAAACTACGAGGGCTTTGGTAAAAGCATATGTCTTTATTTTAAGCAAGATGGCGTTGTAACAAGTTTTACTCGAAATGAGTTTTTCTTTTTTTTTTTGAAAATGTGAAACGAGAACATTAATTGCTGAAAAACAATTTTAAAAAATTAACTGAGTTTTTTGCTTGCATAATAATATAAACTTTTTAATCTTCAGATTTATCATAATCAAAGTTTTATTTTAAAATATACAGTCCATTATTTTGTTACATATACTATTTCTTAAGCAATATTTCATTTAAAAACCGAGATAAAAAGATTTAGTTTTTCTAAAAATTAAAATATCTCTTATTATAAAGTTTATTTGAAAAATGAATAATATTGCAACACATCAGAATTGAAAAATTGAAAATTTGTTCAGAATAAATTTTTGCCACAAAATGGGCCACGTTTATGTTGTTTTTGGTAAATTTTTACTCATTTTAGAAATAGTAATTTATTTTACCTCTTCTTAATTTTAGCATATTTTAATTACAATGTACTAAGCAAATCTAAAAACTACAAAAGAATCTCCATATCTTTAAAACAAATTTGTGGCAAGTAGTCGGATACCTTAAATAATATAAATGGGGAAAAAAATTTCCACCAAAATGAAAAAATTCACTGCATGTATCTTAACTATTTTAAATTCATGAAAAATTAAATATCTCTAAAATATTCATTATACTTTCATTTCGAAGAGTAAAAAAAGAAAATCAAATTGAGTATTGCAAAGAAACCTTTTCAAATTCTCCATCCAGCGTCCGCAGAATTACGAAAATTATGAAATATTGCGCGAACGTTCCATTTTTATATCATCTTGATAAAACGCGGTTGCTAAGCAACAAAGTTGAAATCAGTAGCAAAGACTCGTAAAAATATGGATGCAGGTATCGTTGAATCTACGTGATCATGTGACACTTAAAAAGTTTTTTTTTTTATTAGATACTCTTAAGGAACTCTATGAGGTTGTCCTTTTCAAAGAAAATGTTTTAATATTTTTCTTAAGTGTGTGTTTTCAAACATAAAACTTTTCCCAAAATTCTAAATTTCAATATCTTTTATTCATACTTGTAATAAAATTAACTTGTGCGTTATACCGTTTGTACTAAATGTCCATTCAAAGTTTAAAATGACAAGAAAAATTACATTTCGAAACTTGTTCAATTTTTTTGCCCTCCCAACACTAAGAGAAGGTCATGTACTCGTCAAATATCATTTATATAATTATTATTATATATTGTGTTTTAACTAATTTCAGGTTGTGTATTGATTTGAAAAAAAAATTGAAAAATAAAAATGGCCACTTCGAAATTATTTAATATCTACTGTTGTTATTTAAAATTATGTTTGTACAAATTTACTATGTCCCCCATAAAAAAAATAAAGGACTTAAAAACACTTAATTCATTTTTTTTTTACATTATCTACGTGATTAATTAAGGAAAGCTTGAATTTTATGAAGAAATAACAAGAGTTCGAATTTCTGAAATGGGCTACATTAAAATAAGGTATATTTTCAATCGTTTTTTTTTATAATCAACCTATTTTCATTTATATAATATGTTTGCACTGTTTGCTTTAAAATAAATAACATCTATTATAAATAGAAAGAAAAGGTGTGGCCGTGCAACACGAGTAATCTAATAGCTAACTCTTGGCCGACATTGTTTCCAAAAATTCTTAGATTAAATTCCTGATGCCACAAAAGATACACCATGGCATTTTTGTGAAGATTTTAATACAGTCATATTCTTTCAAACGATGGTGCTCGTTGGAAATTATTACTTCTTATACTAAGAAAATATGTTATTAAGGAATTGGCGATTTTATTTCCCAGGATGAACATTTTTTTCATAGACATATTACAGAAAAACTTATTTGTATCCACTTAAATCAATCCCATCTCGTTGCCAAAGAGAACTATGTGATCGAAGTTCCAAGATCTAGATTTATGTGTGGATAATGTAAGAACTAATACTTAAAATTATTATTTATTTAATCTTTTTTTTTTTTAAATTTCGGATACTTGTTTTTATTATAAGCTATTTAATTGAATCAGCAATTTGATGAAGGGAATGAATCCACAATTTTTTAAGAAATTGAGTAATTTTTCTTATTTATTATTTTTTTTTAAACTTAATTTTCGCGTGTGAGATTCTTATATTAATATTTATTCATATATATGTAACAGTAATACAGCAATTATATAAACAAGAAATCGGTTATACAAATAAAATATCTTAAATACAATAACTAATATTTTTAACGTACATAATCGGCACTTCAGCAGCAAATAAGTTTTCAAGTATATATTAATATTTATCTCTTAGTAGCAACATTTGAGAAATAATTGATTCAGCTTTGACTGGTTAATTTTCAAACACATGTGAGTCAGTAAAGGAACATTAATTTTACTCATTATTTTTCAAATGTGAATTTTTCCCCGAGATTTTTAATTTACAAAATCTTAAACTGTAATATTTTTTTTTCATGCCTGAGTGATAAAAGTATAAACTGCTTATACTTTCTGAAATCCTATTTCAAAAATGAATAATCAATTTATTATATATTTTTTGTACTTTCTAGCTTATTATATAAATAAGAATTAATTTTGTAATTTATATGCATCCATATTTTATATAATTATTATTGATTTTTTAAATAACTTGTTTTTAAATTTTTTAAACCTTTGATGTATTTCCGGGAATCCCAGGAACGACAATTACATCCCCAGGATTTTCCGGACATTCCCGGGAATGGGAAAAACCGGGAAATCAGAAACCCTAGTGCGATGCAAGTTAAGTCTTTCAAAAGCTCAAACATCCTCCCTTTGGTGCGTTGTGGGAGTTAAGAAAGGGGGATACCAACTCAGGTGTCGTGCTCGTCACTTGATCATGGTTCATAATTACGAGGTCCTTCCTTAAAAGCCCTCATGTAGCTGAACAGTGTGACGTTAATATTCACTCACTCATTCTGGTTACCTTGCCACTGAAGCCTCATCTTGCAAATCTATTGTAATTTATCTCCTTAAGCAGTCAATTTTTTGCCCAAAATGTTCTACAAAAGGGTACGTTTTAATTGAAAAAAACTAAGCCTAATACTTAACAGAAAGCGAAAATAGTAGATTTTTATCTCTTGATTTCCAATTTTAAAGTTTTCACCTACTATTTTTTTTATTTTATATTTGAGGAACACAAAAAATCCGAAATGTGTGTGTTTGCTTTTTATTGGTACACGCTGCATCTATTAAAAATGGTTCATACATATTATAAAGGATAATATGTATGAACTCATACTTACCAAAAATTTCGTCAGTAAGGGAGGTCGGGGCAAGATGACGAATGTTTTAATTTTTCCATATTCCACTAGGTAGCGGCATAAATAAACACTACTGGCTCTACTTTTGACCGTTCGTTAAACAATAGTATTACCATGCTGAAATCGCCATTTTTCTGTTATTTGTGAAGCTTTGATTATTTTTTGCTGCCACGATATAACTTTTTTGCATGTGTAAATAAGCTCTGCTACAGATACAGGTAAGATATAAAGTTTCTCTTTAATATTTATGAGTAACTTGGTTTAAAAAAATACTACCTATTACCATGAATAAATGTCAATTAATTGCCTTCCTTCAAGGTAATGAGAACCAATATTTTTAAACAGACAGTCTGGGACAAGATGAAGATCTGAAACACGGGGCAAGATGACGAGCTCGTCATCTTTCCCCATGTTTCGGAATTTATTAAACTAACTATTGCTGTCCATTCTATTAAATCCTGCGAACATTTGTTTATCTGTATGTATGTTCGCGCGATCTTGCGTTTTCATCTCTTCTGGGGCTGAAGTGTGCATTGGATCGGGAAAGGTTTCGTTTGAAAGGGGGTGGCCAGAGGGAGACATTTTTGCCACCGCTAAGCCTCCCGATAAAGAGAAAGGAACTGTAATTTGTTGCTTTGAGCTACTGGCTTTTACCTGCAACCTTTTCTGATTTTTTGCGAGAAAACGACAGCTTCCTGAATTTGTAGAAAGAGCCCCAAAAGAAACTGTAGGCAACTGTAGTGATAACGGCTGGAACAATCAGGGCATATTTTTCTCTTTTTTGAAGCACTTTTATCTTCATGTGAAACCAAGCAACGAACCTCCTACTCTGTTGATTTTTGACAATCAAAAAACTCATAAAACTTTGCAGGCTATCTTATATTGCAGAGCGAAAAACATCATCATGGTTGGGTTGCCCCCCATCGTCTCCAGCCCCTTGTTGTGTCATTTTTCGACCAGTTAAAAACTCACTATAGCCAAGCATGTGACAACTTTATGGTCACTCATCCAGAACAAACTATCACAGACAAAAATATTGGTGATGTTTTGAGCATCACTTACTTCAAATCAGCTACAGTTGGAAATGCCGTTGAAAGGGTTTAACGAATAAGGGATCGATCCTCATAATCCTCTTGTGTTTAGCGAACAGGACTATGCGGCGATAAAAACTACTAAATATGATGGTGCTGGTGATGAAACTGAGAATAATAGTGCTAATCCTCAGACTCCGGTAGTAGAACCCAACAAATAAACCCTCCAGAAAAACCAGAACTTATGGCAAATGCTGATTCCGTTGCACCAAAGAAGCCTGTTAGTGTTTTTTATTTCAAACCACTGCCTAAAACAACATAATGTGAGAAAAAGAGAAAAAAAACTGAGCTCGAGCGTTCTAACAAGCACGCCCATCAAAGAAATATTAGAACAAAAGGAAAAGCAGAAGGAAGAACAAGAAGTTTTTTAAAAGAAACAGAGAAAAGAATCTAGTAAAGCTAAAAAGGCAGTAAAAAACTCAAATTGTTCCTGTACGCCTAAAACTATAAAATCCGGGCTAAACATTCCAGTTGTATCAACTTCAAAGGACAGCGTTACAAGATGTCCTGCTTGTGAAGAGGAACCCTCCAAAAGAAGTTTGGATCTAGTGCTGTAAATGCCAAAAGTGTTGGCATGAGGAATGTTCCAATGATAAAAATGGCATTTTTATTTGTGACTATTGTTAGGTACACAACTAAACACTCTTCCACATTACGTTACAATTCATTACGCTTTGTTTGATACTTTGTAAGATGTAAAAACACAGTAATCATTTGTTAAGCCATGTAACACATTCAAAAGATAAATATGTTTCAACGCCGTTTTCAGCGTTATGAAAAAATAAACTTAACCTTTACTCTTTTATTTGAAAAATTAAATGGTAATATATTTTAATTAACAAAGGACTACTCTAACAGTTCATGTAAAATTGATTTTACTACCCTTAAAAATAAATTAATAAACAACAGAAAATTGTTAACGTCGTCATCTTTTTCCGGTCACCCCTACCTGTTTTTGAAACGGTTAATGATTTTGTGTGTGTGTGGAAAAATATATGCACACGCAGTTTGAAGCATGGTGTAATTCTAAGTCTTATATTGCAATTGGGCCTGAGATATTATCTGCTCTTTTGGATTATCTTACCAGTTTCATTTCCTGTCAAGCAACAAATTGCACATTGTCTTATCAATCCCTGTTCTTTAGCGAATATTTTAAAGAATCTCAATTACTGTCTTCAATGAAAAATTCGCACTTCCACCACAAAGAAAATCCCAGATCAGAAGTATTTCAGTATTATGAAAAACCGCCACATCTCTTAAAAGCCCACACACTAATACTTATAACCTCACCAAGAAAATTAAAAAATTATGCAACTCAAAGGCAGAAAGAAGATAATATTAGTGTGTGAATAGCGCACAAGCAAACCGGTTGTTTCCAGGTTTCGGTAGCCCGTACGATGTATGGACAAATCAGTTAAGGTATCCGACTATCTGTGACAACTTTAAAAAAAAAAAATGGAAATAGAGAAATTTTTTTGTGGTTTTTAGATTTGATTAGTACATTTATGAAAAATATGCCAATATTTTGAAGAGAAAAAGAAATTATTGTTACTAAATGGGAAAAAATGGGTCAAAAATTCCAAAAAATAACATAAACGGGACCCATTCTGTACCAACAGTTTATGAACAAATTTTCAATTTTTCAATTCTGGTGTAATGCTATGTTATTCAATTTTGAAATGACCTTCAGGATAAAGGATATATAAATTTAAATAAAAACTACAGCCCTATATTTTAGATATTATATAAAATTGCATAACAAAACGGTGATTATATTAACATAAGTGGGTGTAAATTTTGTAAGAAAAAGTGATTGACAAATCTGAATGTTAAAACACTTCTACTATCATACAGATCAAACACAAAAAAGTTTAGTTAAATATTTCCAAAACCTTTTTAGCAATCCCTGCTAACACCCCCCCCTTTTGAGCATTTTCAAAAAAACACATTTCGACTATAACGCGTTTTAAGTATGACATCTTGCTTAAAGTAATGGCATCTGCTTTTACTAAAAAACTTGTTGTTTTTGTTCTAGGGAATGGAGAGAAAAAACTTGGTATTTTTAGAAAGCTAATAAAATGGCCTATAAAAAATCATTACAAAAAATTGTCAATTTTTGGCAAAATTCCCAATTTTGGGGTAGGCGGATATCTTAAAGGTTTAAATCTGTCAAGGTTCGGTCCTCAGCGTTGCGTGATGTTGAAGTTTCGTGAGGGACAATTCGTTATATTGAAATGATGAAGTTAAACGTATTAACTTAAATTAAAATTTCAAACTCTCCTTTTGGGGTGTGTATATGCATGTATATATTTTTGTTTTTGATTACCAACACGTGAATATCTTTAAACTACAACGGGAAACCCTCATGACGATTGCAATGCAAATGTAATCTCGCCTTTTCCTATGAACTCAGTTAACATTCAACTTGTAAACTTTAGGTGTAAATTCAAATTTGATAGTTGAGTAAAGACGCCCAAGTATTAACATTCTTTAAAAAAGTTTTTAAAATTAAAGGATAATAATTTTTTTTTATATTACACGGATATAATCTATTAGTTTTAGGTTTTTTAAGGGATGCAGTGAATCCAAGGTACTGAAATACATCTCATCCGAAATTTTCTTTGTCTAGAAGGCTGGAATTTTTCATTGAAGGCAGGAATTGAGATTCTTGAAAATATTCTGAAAAGAACATGAATTGACCAGGCAACGTGTAACTTGTTGCATAAGAAATAATGAAAAAGGAAAAACATTCCAAAAACCTTATGTTATATCTTTTTCCATTACAAATCAAGACTAAGTATTGCACCATACTTCAAATTGTCTATGCATATATATATATATATATATATATATATATATATATATATATATATATATATATATATATATATATATGTGTGTGTGTGTGTGTGTGTGTGTGTATACACTCAAGAGCCAAAACATTATGACCAGCCCTACATTTTGCAATGAACTCGCCTGGATGATGTGGAAGGCACGTGATCAGGTGGAAGTGGTATTTAACTGCTGCTGGAGAGTCTGAAGAATCATTATTTTCCCTTAATTCTGTAAGTGATGGGAAAAGCCGCAGATCTAAGCGAATTTGATAGACAGCAGATTGTAATGACTCAAAGGCTCGGAACAAGTATTTCCGAATCTGCACGACTCATTGGTTGTTCGCGAACTACAGTTGTTAGTACTTATGCAAAGTGGATGAATGACGGTGAAACCAGCAGTAGGCGACATGGTGTTGGACGTCCACATGCTATCAAAGAAAAAGTTCGTCGAAGACTGGCTCGCATGGTGAAGCAAAACCGGAGTCAGACAGTGGCCCAGGTGACAGCCCAATACAATGCAGCGTCAAGTAGAATAGTACCAGAGCACACTGTTCAGCGTATACTGTTGGATATGGGGCTACGCAGCAAACGTCAAACTCGTATGCCTTTGCTGACCAAGCGTCATCGCCAACTGCACCTGCGCTGGGACCGAGAACATTGCGACTGGTCCAGGGATCAGTGGGAGAGAGTTGCCTGGTCAGATGAATCATGGTTTGTCATTCATCACGCTGATAGCCGTGTCAGGATACGCCGTCTTCCAGGAGGACAGTTACTCCCTCAATGTACAGTAGGTCATACACAGGCCGGTGGTGGCGGTATTATGATTTGAGAAAGTTCTCTTGGGCGTCTCTGGGACCCGTGGTTGGGGTAGTGCAGGCCATGAATGCTACAGGATATCTGAACATTTTTGCGGACCAGTTGCACCCTTACATGGCCTCTGTTTTTCCAGTTGGAAATGAAATATTCCAACTAGACAACGCCCCGTGCCATAAGGCTAAAATTGTGTTGGAGTGGTTCCAGTAACATGATGCAGAATTCTAGTTAATGTCCTGGCCACCTAACTCACCGGATCTCAATCCGATAGAACACATTTGGGACGTCATGGGACGGCATCTCAGAGTTCACAGACCACTAATTCGCTATATCTCGGATTTATGAGACCGTTGCTTAAACATCTGGTACAATCTGTCTCCGGCCATCTACCAAGGACTTGTGGCATCCATGCCAAGGAGGGATGAAGCTGTGTTACACGCCAAAGGTGGGCCAACTCGTTATTGACAAGTGGTCATAATGTTTTGCATCTTGAGTGTATATATATATATATATACACTCATATATATATATATATATATCTTTATGTATAAAAATTAATAGTCACAGTGTTTGTGCACGATGCACTCCAAAACTACTCAACAAACCATAATATAACTTTGCATACTGTGTCACTTCGTCCAACTTAAAACATAGGATAAATTTATTTGAATCATTGACGCCATAATTTTTTTTTATTGCCCGAAATGTGAAGAATCTGGAAAAGACATTGCCAGATTTTGCGAATTAATCGCAAAATGTGGCAATGCTCATGTGTCTGTGGAAGCTAATATTGCAAACCACAATGCTCGAAAATTAAGTACCTTGAGTATTTCGGGATGTGTAATCCGATTTTCAAGTCAGTTTTCAAAAATAACCGTGACTTTGCCGCATAAAGCCGGCTGACACTATTTTAGACACACCATAACGGGGGCTTACATTAAAAGCCTTGAAACATGAAAACTTGAACCCTGGCATACTTCAAAATGGATAATCCGAATCTGATATCCAATCTGAGAAATAACTATAACTTAGATGGATAATTCAAGACGACCATTTATTACGCAAACCGTGGCAGGAGCTTACCTCAATGTCTTGGTGCGGGAAAAGTGCGTTTCTGATGTAATTCGGAATGGTGAACGAGAGTTTGAAATCGAATTTTAGAAATTCCTGTACTTTTGCCAGATATTGCCCCATGATCGGAATATTCTCGGACAGCAGTACCACCCTAACTTGCCAACGTAGAGACGCAAAAAGTGACTTTTCATTGTATTTCGGAACTACATATCCGAATATTCTCAATCCAATTCAAGATAATCTCATATCTACATCAAATAATGCCAGACGAATGTATTTTGCACGAAATGTGGTAGGGGCTACCTTTAAAATTCCTGAGGAGAGAGAAATGCTTTCCTGGCGTTCTTCTGGATGGGAAACAAGAGTAATCTGAAATCGGATTTTAGAAACTCCGCTGGATAATGCCGGCCGACCGTAAAATGCCTCCCTTCAGAGACTGAACTTACAGGGACAGGGGCGTCGAAAGTTGGACTGAGAATCTGGTTACGGATTTCAAAAGTTTCCGTAAATTTTCTGGAATGCGGTCAAATGACTTTGCGTTCGAGTTTCGCTTCCTGTTTTTCAATCCCTATAGGGACTAAACGTTCAGGTGCAGTCGTGCGAAAATAGGATTGCAATAGGGAATTGCATTTTCGGGCATTGTTGTCACTTTGTTAGATGTTTGAAAAACTGCACATTCCGCATCAGCTGCATTGGACATTCATAAAACACAAGATCCAATGTGTATCATTGAATAAAAGTGTGGGTTGGCTACAGTATTGCAAATGAATTCAATCATGATCAGGGATAAGTGTACCATGACCCATAAACATTCACCCAAAACATTACATAGAGCTTTGCAAGTTGTAAATGTCAACGAGTGAACATTCGGTGTTGCTGTTGTATTACTGTCTGGTGAATTCCGACAGACATTGACAGCCATTACACGTTCTACTTTTGCTCACGAGATTAACGCATGTTTAAAACAATTGTTTTTGTGTTGAAATGTGGAAACACTTCGACTGACATTTCGCGAGTGCATTTGAAAGATAATCAATCTGAGCAAATATTTTCTAACCAACTACTAAATATTGGAAATGTTGAAGTAGGTATTCATCCCAATACATAATGCATGAAAAAAAATATTTTAATCAGTAAAAAATATTTTAATAGCAAATAATACAGTTTTTCAAAAAATTTTCTTCGAAGGTGTACAGATACCTTAATCAGAAAAAATGTTGATATTGTGATGAAATAAACTTCGAGACTCAGGGTTGTTGCCAGTTCATCGAACGCGTTTTAAACCAATCAACACTATTGTTGATGAAAACAAAACCGTAAATTTTCCAACCGAATTTTTGAATTCTCTAGATGTATCAAGAATGTCACCATATAATCTTCGGTTGGTTCCCTGGTTATTATCCACGTAACTTAAATTCACCTAGATAATGCAACGTTACACGTTTGATCTTCAAAAGAATTATACCAGTAACTTCTTAAAGCAAACATTTTGACTGTAAAGTTTAAACGAAAATTCGGTTCTGCTACTACGGACTCAGTTGCCACGTTTCCACTGATACCGTCAGAATCTCTAATACCATTCAAAAGGCTTCAATTCCTGATTCGTTTTGCTTTCGTTATGACCATAAATGAATCCGAAACCCGAACAATATTCATTTGATACTTGGACTTAAAAAATCCATGTTTCTCGAATGGTCAACTAAATGAAACATGCTCACGTGGGCGAAAACCGTTGAATCTATAGAGTTAGCAAAATACTGGTTACCGAAAAATATTGTGCCCGATTAGCGATTAGTTGAATAAAATTTTTATTTGTTATACTTTAAAATGATAAAAATAATTTTTAAAATTTCAAAGAATCACGTTATTCACCATATTTATAAAATTAAATCTTCATATGTTGTTACTTAACGACTTCGTTAGTAGTTCATGCATTATACTGTACTCAAATAGAGTTGAATGAAATGCAAAATTTAAAAAAAATTTGTTTTATACTTTTTTCAATTCTCCAAAATTATAAACGAAGATTAATTTGACTGCATTGAATAGCTTAGGATAATATTAACTAACGTATTAAAACATAGCCACAGTAACGCGTGCCGGGTCAGCTGTATATATATATATATATATATGTAACAGAGAGGGTGGTGTCTAGGGGTATGTTGAATGAAAGAGAGACGTTAAAGTTTAAGGATATTAATGACATCTACAGGTTGTTAAACCTGACTAGGCGCGCGCTGCTGGGAGAACAGTAAGTCTACCCCTTCTCCGCTTACATCCGGGGTTACAGAGAGTGGCGCTGGTGTCGCCTGAGCTTATACAACACTCGTCCATCCTGATGTGGTCGGTCCCCGACCAGGCTGGAAAATATGCAAGTAAAATTTTTACAAATACTACAACTGAAAAGAAAAAAAAGATTAAACAAATTTTTAAAGTTCAAATTTCCTTGAGTATATAGAGGAAAAAAAATAAAGTCATTAGAGTTCTGGAAAGAAAAGTCTTAGGGATTATCCCATGGTTTCTTCAGATCAGCAGATGTGGATGTCAAATTCGGGCCTTCTTGTCTTCCTATTTTCTTTACATCGTACCTATCGTTTGGACGAACTTTCACGACTTCATATGGGCCAAAATATTTTGGTTGCAATTTCACACCTACTCCAAACTGGGTTTTCTTGATTGAAATCCTGTCACCTTCGTTGTATTTTCTAGCTTCTTTGCGATGTTTATTGTAGTGTAGTCTACTTTGTCCTTGTAATTTCAGAATATTGGATTTGGCATCTTCTCTCATTTGTTGTTTATTCTGTAAAGATAATTGGAAATTTTCTTCCTCGAGAATGGCTTTGATTTTGATGTCATCTTTATTTTTCATTTTGACGCCTGTTAAAAGTTCAAATGGTGTATATTTGGTGGCTATGGAAACAGTGCTGTAAATTATTCATTGAACTGATGATACGTGTTTATACCATTTATTGGGATCTTCAAGTGAAAGCTTTGTTAGGACTGGTATTATCGTTGCATGAATTTTTTCTACCTGACCGTTCCCACGTGGTACACTTGTTGTGATTGAAATAAACTCGATATCTTCATCCTGACAAAATTTCTGAAATTCTGTCGAAGTGAATGCTGCTCCTTTGTCTGAAATTATTCGTCTGGGACTTCCAAATGTTACTTGTTGTAATTTTAATTTGTCTAAAGCATCGTTAGCTGAAGGAGACTTTACAGGATAAATCCACAAAAATTTGATGAAAGCGTCGATGACAGTAAAGATATATTTGTAGTTCTTGTTGGTACTTGGGAGTGGACCCAAAAAGTCAATATGGTAGGTATCAAGTGGAATATCACCTTTTGGTATGGGATGTAGAAATCCTTCTCGTTTGCCAAATTTTTTGGATGAAAGAATGCAAGGAATACAATTTGCAATAACATTTTCTACATCTTACGCATATTTGGGAAAAAGAATTGTTGTTTGACTAAATTTTCAGTTTTTGTTGATGCCGAAATGTCCTTTAGAATGTTCAAGTTGTACGATTTGTTTTTGCATTTCAAGTGGAACGACTAGAAGTTCTTGGTCGTTGACAATTTGTACAGCACATCGTTTTTAAATGTATAATCAGAGGCTGAAGATGATTGTAATAATTGTTTGATACTGGATGTAAACTCATCATTTATTTGTGCTTTTTAATTTTTTGTGTTGTCTCGTTGTATTGTATGAGCATGACGGATAATGACTGAGCGCGTCAACATGTTGCATTTGTTTACCTGGCCTGTGAAGTATTTCGTAATCGAAGTCTTCTAAGTAGAGAGCCCATCGTGCTATTCTATGTGGTAAATCTTTCTTTGACATAGTTTTTTTGAAATGCTTGACAATCTGTGATTATTTGAAATTTTGTGCCGACGAGGTAGTGTCGAAATTTTTTTAATGCTGTAACTATCGCTAAGACCTCTAGCTCGTAGCTGGAGTATTTCTCTTCTTGAGGAGAAGTTTTACGACTCATATAGTGTATTGGATGAAAGTTCTGATTTGAGTCCATTTGTAGAAGTATAGCACCAAACCCTTTCGCACTGGCATCGCAGTGTATTTGTAATGGCGCGTTTTGCTGATAAAGATAAAATACAGGTTCCTGAGACAAAAGTTGCTTCAAAGAGAGAAAAGCTTGTTTTTGTATAGGACCAAAGGTGAATGGAACTTTGTCTCGTAAAAGATCACTTAAAGGTCGTGCGATTGATGCATAGTCCTTAATAAATTTTCTAAAATAGCCTGTTAGTCCTAAAAATGATTGGACATGCCGAGTGTTTTTAGGTGTTTGGAAATTCATGACTGCATTTGTTTTAGCTGTTGAAGGACGAATAGTACCTTCTTCAATAATATGGCCAAGAAAAGTTAATTTCCGCTGAAGAAAATTACACTTTTTAAAATTAAACTCTAAACCATAAGTAGCAGCAACATCAAATAATTTTTTAAGCTTTGCAATCCCTTCACATTCAGAATTTGCCGGAATTAAAATGTCGTCCATGTATATAATAACAGTGTTGTCTTTTAAGACATCTTTAAACACAATTTGAATGTATTTTTGAAATAGTGAGGGAGAATTACACAAACCAAAGGAACTCTATTAAATTGGTATTGACCATTATGTGTTATGAAACTGGTGTATTTACGGCTATCAGGATCAATTTTGATGTGAAAAAAACTGTTTTTTAAGTCCAGATTTGAAAAGAGTATCGCTCCATGGAGTTGATCAAAAATGTCTTCAATGAGGGGTAAGTGGAAATCTTTGTTTAATTGTTTTAGAATTAAGAGCACGAAAATCAACACAGAGTCTAGTTGACTGGTCTTTTTTCTTGACAAGAACTAAAGGTGCGGCAAAATTAGATGAACTTGGGGAAATTATTCCATCAGACAGCCATTGCACAATTTGGTTTTCGACGATAATTTTTTCCGCTTGACTTAATCTTTTAGGACGTAAGGCGATGGGTGTGTCATCAGAAAGGATAATTTGCATCTGTAAGTTTGTATCTTTAATTTTATTTGGTTGTAAGATTGGATAAGGTTTTCAACTTCGCGACGCGTATCACCGTTCAAAATATGCGATAAATCTACTGAGGATAAATTACATTTAATTTGATAAATAACAATTCTCATTTTGAAAAAAGCAAAGAGAGAGATTCGTTTTCATTATTAACTGGTAAAGAATTACAATCGCTAATTTTCAATTCAGAAAAAATTTGTCTACGTTAGCTTCGCGCTGAAAATCAGTTATATAACATGTTTGATCGGATTTGGGCTGTGACGTCAGTTCATATTTCTTATTTTCTTTTTTACCGAATAATTTCTGTTTTGAGAGTTTAACGATTCTTTTTTATTCATTGGGTGTTTTACATTACTCGCGCTGTGAATGTTTGGAGATTGATTTGAGCCATTTGGCCTTGAACCTTCGCTGGAATGATTTGGGATAGTTTGCGGTGCAAAAGAATGCAAGCTCGACATATTTTGGCTAGCGAAATTATTTTGTCTATCATTTTTGTTTTTAGGCGAAAGAGTGTTCTTAGAATGAGAGGAAGTAGTATTTTTTTTCTGAAATCCGTGCATTTTCTTTTTCTGCTTTATTTAAATCATCAAAAATATTAGGCGGAATTATTAAATTACAATACAATTTATTACAGACAGCTGCAGTTACTATTATCGGGTTTTCACAAAACTTGGAAGAGCTAATTTAATTTTAGTAAGTTCAGCTTGAATTTTATTTCCGAAAGCACATGTTAATTGAACAGTTCCTAAAGATTTTGTTTCGGGTGGAATGAGGAAGATTTCACACACACAATATTCGCTCCTGAATCGATTAAAGTTTTCACGATTTTATCATTAACAAAAATATTTTCGTATTGCAATCATGTAAGGATTCATTAAACATTTTACCTTCGACTTTATAAACAGGACCGTGATTTGAATTAGGTCTAGAATTGAAATGAGTTTCGTTTCTGTGAGAACTACGACGCGGGTTATTTTTGAAGTGTTTCGGTGAATAATTAGTGAAAATTTTATCACGCGAGTAGTAGCGATTAAAGCCCTGAGACTGATGTATTTTTGTTTTTTGCTGTCATACGGCGGTTGATGGTGTGTGTTGTAAGAATACGATTTTCGCTTTGCTACGAAGAAAACATCGCATTCCCTAGCCAATTCAGTAGGCTTAAACTAAGATTCGTTTTGGCGTATCGCGATATGTTGTTGCGTTTCTCGATCGAGGGTGGAAAATAATTTGTCGGCTATCATTAACTCACACAAAGTTTTAAAATCATTCGCATTTCGAAGTTTACAATAATATTCAAAGAACTTGTTAGTCGTGACGAAAAACTGTACATGCGATTCGTTTGGCAATCGTTGGGCCCTACGGAAATTAATTAAGCATTCTTGTGGGGTTGGTTGGAATTCTCGTAAATAATGTGTTTAACTTTCTCGTAATCTTGGAGTTCGTTTTCGGGGATATAAAGTAAAATACTGTTAGCTTTTTCACCGAGAATATTAATTAAGATCTCTGATTTTAATTCCTATGGAACATTTTTGGTTGTAAACGCACGTTCAAGTGAATGAAAAAATAAATTATAATTTTCAGGTTTAGAAGGAACTGGCATACTAAGGGTCTTAACGGATTTAATGAGACTTTCTAAAGGTTAGTTGACGTGTTTCGAATGTTGCAGTAGTATTGTTTGAATTATTAGAATTTATAGCGGAGTTTATTTTCGCGAGTTCAATTTCTTTTTGAAGTTGAATGATTTTTTGGGCCGTTTGTTCGCCTTCTTTTTTCTCTAGTTCTGACTCTTTTCGTTCCTCGACGAGTAAATTAAGCATATCCTTAACGAATTCAGGTTCGTTTTTGAAAGTGTCAGTTTGTTCGATAAGTGCTTTTAAATTCACAAGCGTAGCATTTTCTGGGACAGTAACACCTAGTTCTTTAGCGGCGGTTATTAGATTTTCTTTCTTAGTATTTCGATACATGCTGAGTAAAAAAAGTTTGATCCTACCTGATTAGATGATATCGGGTTGTAGACTGGAGATAGATTTCGCTTATAAAAGCTATCCGTTTGCGAGATGAGTTCACCACTGTGCACTTTTCACGGCGATGACTGTAGTTACGAAGCAGATGGAGTTTACACTCTTGATGCGATGAATAGGCGTGGAAATTGGCCTTTTTGTTTTACTGGAACACTTGGACGATGCCGAAGAAACTTTTGGGTCGAGTCTCAAGCTTTGGTTTGGCTTGGTGATGGAGACGGTAGTATTGGTCTCGGAGCGGAGGATTGGCTCTTAGTAGGCGTCGGTGAATTCGATGATCAAGCATTCGCCATTGTGTTGGGCGATTTCGATGAGCGCCGTTTTTTTTGGGCGACTTTTGATTTTACACGGGTTCAAAAAACCATTAAGATTGCGAGGTCGAGCCCTCATGTAACAGAGAGGGTGGTGTCTAGGGGTATGTTGAATGAAAGAGAGACGTTAAAGTTTAAGGATATTTAATGACATCTACAGGTTGTTAAACCTGACTAGGCGCGCGCTGCTGGAGAACAGTAAGTCTACCCTTCTCCCGCTTACATCCGGGGTTACAGAGAGTGGCGCTGGTGTCGCCTGAG